>VAHH01000575.1:0-26326 GCA_013357305.1 Radopholus similis | reverse complement strand
AATATTCATCATTTCAGCATTTCGCAAACTGCGATGAATTACACCGCTACTGAGCGTTGTCAAACCAAATTCACTGGAATAGAATTGAAATTGAAATTTAATTAATATTCTAATTTTTAAAGTTATTTTTAAATTTAATTGCCCACCTCATCCTTAATTCTTTATTATCTTTTTTCATCTTCTCCAATTCTGTCAATTTCGGTCTAGAATAATTTAGCGGTAGATTACACATGTCGAGTAGAGAATTTGAAATTCCATTGTTTTCTGAAAATGAAAAGAATAATAAGAATGGTTGGTTGGTTTGACTGGCTGGCAATTTTGGAGCCGGCCGGCGGGCCCCACAGAGGGAATTGGTTGTTTGGGGCCCGGGCCCCACAGGGAAGGCTGCTGGTTGGCTGGCCGGCCGGATGGGAGGGAGTGCAGCGGTGGCGCCAGACAATTAGAGGAGGGCTGGCTGGCTGGCTGGCTGCCGGCGCATGTGTGGCTGGATGGGCGCGCGCGTGGCTGGCTGGCAGGCAGCGGGGAGAAGGGAAAGTGTTGCGAAAGGGAATGAATGTGCAGATGGGGAGAATGCACACAAAAAGTGGGGGACCGTCCCATCAAAAATGTTGTGAAATAAATAAAAAATAATTTTAATTAAATAAATAAATTTAAATTTGTTTTTGGCTTGGAAATGGTCCCATAGGTATGGGGTGAAAAGTACAGTACCCCCCCAAAAGTACCGTATTTTAAGGGGCAAAAGTTTAATAGTAACTACTCTCCTTATTACCGCTTTTTTGGTTTCAGCATCACCTGGTTCATGAACCAGAACCAGATTGAGATGATCCTCGGCTTCAGTGCTCCACAACAGGCAAAATAAATACAATTTGATTTAAGAAATTATTCCATTTTCCAGGGCTGCCAAGTTCCGACCAGCTGGAACCTGATGGAGGTGAGAGGGAATTGGTTTTTATAAATTGAATCCACCTGTTGAGTACACGCATGGGAATGTGCACGTTTTTGTGGGCGGCGACATGGTGGACCAGGTTAGAATCAATTTTAAAATGATTAATTTGCAATTCACATATCTATTGTTTTAAATTCATTTTTACCCAATTTTAGAATGATTTTTAAATTATTGTACATATTCTGTTTCCAGTCCACCTCCGCAAACGACCCCATCTTCTTCATGCACCACTCGTTCGTGGACTGCGTCTGGGAGCTGTGGCGCGTGAACAGACAATCCCGGAACGACCGCGAAATATCCTACCCCATGGACATGCAAGTGGGCAAAGAGCATTCAAAACGATTAAAATTATCACTTAAAATTTATAATATTTATTGCACTCCCACAACAGCTTTTTTTGCTCAGCTCTGCGCCAGCCCACAGCACTTTGGCTCGGCTCTGATGCGTCCATTCCAGGTAATAGATTGGTGTTTTAAACTCAAAACATTTTAAATGCATCAATTGCCCCCTTTTTCAGCCGTGGCGCAACATTGACGGGCTGAACAACAAGTACACGGACAACATGTTCGAGTACGCGCCACGGCCCTCCTGCAACGCGGGCCCCAACTGCGGCTCAAAGTGAGGAGGCCTATGAAATGCGTTGAGGCAAAACCCAGTGTTGTCTTGGTACCACGTTAACAGAGGTGCCTACCATGGTAATGGTAATGGTACCCTAAGGGAGAGGTCCCGGATCCCGGCGCAACAAACTGACTCGGAATCGAAACGTCATTCAATCGATTTCCGGGTAATTGGGGTAATTGGAATATTCGGAGTTCCCTAAATGCCAGTCGAGGGCCAGAGACCAGGGATCAAACATTAAACTCGTCCCCTGTTCTTCCAATTGGCACAACCGCGACATTCGATTCGGCCAACTTTCCGCTGCCACAGAGGGCGCCATTCAAAATTCAAATTGTGAACGTCAATGTGGATGAGGGCCAGCGGCAGTTCTCAAATGTCAGTCAACCTTTTCCCTGCATTCGCCCATTCATTCATTTTGGCGCCAAAGGACCTTTAGAACCTAATCCATTTCATTTTGCGAGTTTCGCATTTTAGTAAGTGCCTTGACCCTTTCTGGCCAAGGGGTTTCTCCAGGTCTCCACTCCATCAACAGCTCTCAGAACGCAATAAAAATTCACATGTTTTCTGTTTTCCTGAGTTTTTACTTTCGGGTGTTTTCCAACCCACATCTATACTAACCCAAACTGTTGAGGTACTTGTTCTGCGACCGTTCACATGGCGCACCCCGGTGCGCTGCAAAAGTGCGACCCGGAGGCAACTGCCAAGGCTTCGTGAATGGTAAAAACGTAGGGAAAAGTCACTTTGTATTAATCAATTTAGAAATTGAATAAAAAATAGTTCTTTTGAAAAAACAAAAACACATTCATTTCTCAGGTGAAGACATCTGCTTGAATGGCCAGTGCCAGGGAGGGCGATGCGTCCAAACGGAGAAAGTAATCAAACAAAAATAGCTTCAAATTTAGTTGGAAATTGATTTGCCCATTTGTTTCAGCCGCAACCCACCACGCCACGGCCACCTCCAGTGACCACTGCTTCGCCTGTGAAGCCTCCAACTGTGAGTCGAAACATTCGGGAATAAGTTAAAAGATGATTCTTTCGCCCCAAATTAGTTAAAAGATGATTCTTTCGCCCCAAATTAGTTAAAAGATGATTCTTTCGCCCCAAATTAGTTAAAAGATGATTCTTTTGCCCCAGGTCGCTTGCTACAACGAGCACGAGTGCTGTTCGGTGTGGACCGGCAAGGGCGAGTGCCAGCGGAATCCGTCGTACATGAACGCCTGGTGCAAGGCCAGCTGTCAACAGGTGCGCAAAAAGCAAAAGATTGGGCAAAAATTAACTTTATGCAACTTTTAAAAATACAAAATTATCAATTTAGAATTATTGGAGAATTAAAATAATTTTTTTTATCATTTTTATGGTTCAGTGCCAACCCAACTACAACATAAACGAAGGTGAGAAAACGTATTTCAATTTTTCTAAGAATGAATTTTTAAAATTACTGCTTATTTTAAACACCCCTCGTTCAGAATGCAATGACCGCCATCCGAACTGTCGCCAGTGGAGTGGCCAAGGCGAGTGCCAGCGCAACCAGTTCTGGATGGTAAAATTGGGGGAAAAGATTTAGACCAATTTGAAATTCGCAATCCCCGAAGTGGCCGCATAATATGCAAATAGGTTGCCCACAGTTTATGCTATGGTCTAGCATAAGCCCAGAAATTCAAAGGTTTGGCCAAATGGGGTGTTTTAGCCCTGAAAATGGACCAAATTGTGAGGCACCAACTGAGGGAAATCATTTTATATTTGCACACTTTTACTAAGTCGTATTGGCCAAGCATCTTTGGTTATTTGATATTTCGGATGTCAAATGGGGTCAGATTGGTTGGGAAGCGGGGTCTGGAGGGGGACACGAGTGGAATGAGTGGACATTTTGACTCTTTTGCTCTCTTTGAGTGCAGAATTTGAGAGCCTCTTCCCTCATTGATGGTCCAGCCTTGAAGGAGAAATGGCCACAAACTTGGAAATAGGCCGATTTTCCCGAACAATTTGCCCTAACTTGGTCAATGTTTAAGGCAATCGGGGAGCCGAAAAGGCTTTGGATTGGGCACACTTTGAGCTCTCCAATGCATCTCATTCACATTCTTAGTCTTAAATTTGACTGAGTTATGGCCACTCAAAAATCAGTTTATAAATTTTCTATAATTTCCAGACCAATTTTCCTTTACTCATTTTGCAGGCCGAAAATTGTCGAGCCGCTTGCGGCAAGTGCCAGGTGACTCGTCAACAAGTGTGCAGTGGAGGCGGCCAAAGCCAGAGCAATCAAAGTAACTATAACAAAAAATGTTTTAAACCAATGGCAAAATTTCTTAAATTTAATTTGTTAAACCAAACAGTAAAAATTAATTTTAAATTTTATTTGTTCAGACCGCGTCACTGTGGCCCCTCCAAAACAGGCCAAATGCACGTCGCCAGGCTGCTACAACGAGAACATTTGCTGCCAGGTGAGTGACTTGGATGGAGGGCAAAAAGATTTTGAAACAATTCAAAAAATGAATTTTAACTATTTAATAATTATTTCCATTTTTTGGAATTTATTTTTCAAAAAAAGTTAAATTTGGTGTGTCATTCATTTGCTGTACAGTCAATTCTTGGCCCTCCATTCCCTGGTCCAGTCGTCCACTTCGCTTCTGTTGGGCCCCATTTGGGCGTAGTTCTTCGGTTCCTCAGTGGACTGAAAAAATTTAAATATTCCATTAAACATTATTTTACCAATTTTTAAAAATTTTAATTCATCAATTTTAGTATATCAATTTTTTAATTTTATTTTTATTTTACCTTTACAATTTCGAAGCCCTCGTTGACCATTCCCCCGTTCATTATTGGCGAGCGACCATTTCGGGCGGTGGTCAATGCTAAAATTAAATGTTTGTTCCAATTTGAACGCATTCATTTTTTGAAAATTTACCACAACACTCCACCGGCTTGAACGTATTTGGTGCATGCTCCAGCATTGGACCCTTTTGTTCGGACATTTAGACCGCCTAAAATAATTGTTTTTAACGAATCTTATAATTAAGAATGAGTGTAAATTAACTTATAATTTGAAATTAATAACAATAAAAAATAATTAGTTAAAGTAGAAAAAAAAATAAAATGTTGGGAAATACATAATATGTAAGAGATGAAAATGAAGCATTTGAGCGTTCGTTGCCCCCTTTTTATTTGTGCATTTGGGCGGGTTCTCCCCACCGCCGATTGATCGATATCGGGCGGGACAGGTCAGAGCTTGGAGTAGAGGAGAAGGAGTCAAACAAATAAATGCAATGACTCATCTTTAATTGGGACCATCAAATAAATTTGAATTGTTTAAATTTTTACTCCTTTTTCAAAATAAAGGGGTTTAAAAGTTTTAACAATTTTTTAATTGTCAATCCATTCAAATTTTTGAACTAATTTTTTCAAAGCCAATTTGAATTTGTGCAGCTCTGGGGCCTGATGGGCGAGTGCCGCAAAAACGCGGCCTGGATGACGTGCAACTGCCGCGTGAGCTGTGGCGCCTGCATTCCGCAGGACTACAACTTTGGATGTGAGAGTTTTCGTCTGGAAAAGTTATTAATGGCCTATCCAGAACTTAGGCATTGATTTTCTTTGTCAATTTGAGCTCTAGTCTGGAGTCTGGTCAGACCTTTAGCGATCAGTTTAAACTGATTGAGAGAGATCTGCTTTTGCTGACCCGCCAACCTAATCTGACTTGATCTCATACATTGGTTGATCTTCCACTGATCTGCGCCTGAACCTGACTAACCATTGAAATCCAAATCGCATTGGAATTTGTCGTGGGCGGAAAATTGGGCACCAAATGTGAAATTTTCCTGATGTTTAGAGTTTAGACTCATCAGGTTCGCATGTATAGGCTTTTTTGGTATAGGCTAAAAATTTGACATGCCATAAGGTCATAAGGTCATAACTAGAAACTATAGGTTTTGTTAGCTTCTCTTTTCTGAAATTAAAATTTTTCACATTTGGTGCCCAATTTTGTGCCCAGCTTTCTGGGAACCGAATTTGTCGCAATTTCCGAGTGCTCAGTGATCCAACTGGTCAATCAATTCATGGGATATTTTTGCGTTGATTTGTGTGTTTGCCGTTGCAGCGTGCACTGACTACCATCCGCAGTGCGGCGAGTGGGCCGGGCGCGGGGAGTGCAACAAAAACGGCTGGATGCTGGAGAACTGCAAACAGAGCTGCGACACCTGCGTCAGCTTCTGGGAGCTCAGACAGGTACCCCTGGGAGGATTGATTTTCTCTGGGAAGTGATCATCTTGATCTTGGCTGATCAGAGGCACTGATCCGTCTCACATTTTTTCAAAAATGATTGCTTTCAATTGCCAATTGTCTGTGCTAAGCAATCGTCAAATGATGGGAAGACAAATTTGAATTCACAATCGCAACCGGGAAAAAAGTGGAGAATGGAGCATTTTTTTTTCACAAAAATTGACCGAAAATTAGGGTTTAAAAAATAATAATAAATCACTCCCTCCCTTTTGGTTCCTTATATTAAGTTTGGCGTTTGATTGGTATGAACTGTTTGTCTGTTGAATTTTTGATATCAACAAATCAAATGTTCCGTCAGATGTGTCGCGGGACGAAGGGGCGCAAGAGACGCTCCAAGCAATTCTACACGCTGGGCAATGCTGCGCCCGCATTCGACATCTTCGAGGACGCCGGGGCAACGCGCTTTGACGGGGCAGAGGCACTGCGCGTCATCCGGGCGGCGGACGGCGAGGAAGGCGGGCAAAATTATTTTATTTTTGAAAGTAAAAGAATAAATTTTAAATACTAAATTTAAAAAGATTTAAATTTTTAAATTAAAGAATTCAAATTGTTTGTTTAAAAATTCCATTTTTCAGGCACCACCCTTTTACCGATTAACGGCACGTTCATTGGCACGTTCTCTCAAAGCGGTAAAATTTGAATCAGTCCAAACTTTTGGCTATCGAATGCATAAACAAACAAATTGAAGGACCAAGTTTATTGCAATAAAAAATAATTAAAATATTTATTTATTTATTTTTCAATTTTTAGGTCCATCAGGACCGCCCAAGGAAGCGGCTGGGGGCGCCACCGACTTTGTGAGCGGCCAAAAGTCGCTGCCCGAGAGCAGCGGAATGCCCGGCGCAGCATAGAAATGGGAAATGGCGAACAGAAAAAGCATCTGAAAAGCCAGAACATCCGTCCATTCGCTTGCCATATTTGATTTTAGCATATAAAAACAGTGATTTAAAAAAGTGATTTAAAAATTGATCTTTAAATTCTTTAAAAATAGATATTTAAAAAATGATTTTTTGAAGTGTTACTGCAGTAGCTCAAATTGTGTTATGTTCTCTGGGGCATAACCAGTCAGGGAATGTCGAAGATGTGTGGACGAAAGAGTGAAAATAGGGGGAATGCCAAAGATGTGAAGTGATGGCCCAGACTTGCCCTCTCGCGAAATACTCGTGGGGGCTTTGAACCGCACCCATTCAGATGGTCGGTCTATCAAAAACCGCCAAATGCATTGCCTAGGCACAAAGATTAATTAAGCTAAGTAAACTTGCGGTGGTTAAAAATTTGGCGATTTAATGTCAAACGTCCTATTCGGCGGTCTTTGACCTCGAACAAGGCGGAATTATTTTCCAAAGTGATTAAAAAACTGTTTGGGGTACATTGTATGCTTAGAATTTAGAAGGCTTGCAAAAGTTTACCATTTAGAACAGGGTTTATTTGCTGGTCGGCATTCGTCAAGTTTCAGTTGGGCACCGGTAAATTCGGGTTTTTAGCGATTGAGGAATGTGGAGTCAGCCAAGTTCATTTTTTATTTTTGGAGCTGATTTTTAAATTCATTTTAAGTATTATTATTTCAATCGCTGTTGTTTAATTCGTGGGCCTTTGGGCTTTTTTAATTGCGACAAATTCAAAACTCTTTTTTGAAAAATCGATTCGAAAACCACAACGGTGTTGTGGTTAGGTGCAGCTGATGACTTCCCTCCGCTAGTCTGTGGCTTTTAATAATTTGAATATCTTGTTGCAAGTGTAGTTTTTCATTAATTAGTTTCGGTGAAAAATTTTTCAAATAAAACGTCGTTGGGCCGTTAATTTCGATTTTTCATTCATTTAAAATGTGGTGAAATTCAGTTATCCGCTTCCATTCGGTCCGTGGTGTGCCATCAATCATCATTCGGAAAACGCCAGTTTTATATTCATTTTATTATGCGTAGTATTTTTAAATGGAGCGGTGAAGCCGACCGATGCTCCCAAGTGGTTCCAATTGCTCATTAATTTTAACTGTTTTTCATTAAATATCGAATTTGTCAATTTGGTCTTTCAAAATGGGTTTTTTAATATATCTTTTTATGACTCCATTTGATTTGAAGTCAGAAAATCGTTCAGTGATGCATACTTCTTCTGCAAACAAAACGGGAGGTTTCACTTCCAAAACGCTTTACACCTTTTATTACTATTCTTCGTTAAATTCTTCGAACCAGGTGGGGCGTTTTGCCCAATTGGCAGGTGATTAAATTATAGCTTTAATTTTGGACTTTTTTAGCCACTGCATTGTAGCTCTAGGACCGGTTTGCATTAATTTTATTTTTATAGTTTTCTTTGAATTTTAACTCGAATTTTTCTCATTTGTTTTTCATATATTTCTCTTTTAAATTTCAAATTAATGATCTCGGCAAGATGAAGTTCAGAACGGCCGCAGTAGTCAGTCCTCCTCTCTGACATTCCACTGCCATTTGAATTGGTCTTTGTCTTTTATTTAACCAATTTAATTAAGTAATAATGGCTTCTGGTGCGGGTAGAATGGTGATCATTTTTAATTTTTATATCATATCATTGAAATTTATTTTTAAATATTTCAAATAATTTTCAAGCAGTCTCCAACTCAGCGTCGAGGAGAGGGGGCGGTTTTTTGTTCATTTTGCTTCTGCCCATTTTCCGTCGGTCCGCCATACCGCTCGATGACACAGCTCGTGGGAGTAGATCTCGTACAAATCGCTCCCGTGCCCACTGCTGTTCATCGAGCCACTCATGATTGAGCACGAGATTGTTGTCATTTTTGCTTGTAGAACATTTTAATTATCGAATCGCCGAACTTTTGTTTGGTCCAATTGCTGACTCCTTTGGCGTCATCATTTTAAATTTATCTTTTCATTCCAGCAGTCACAGATTTCTTCGTCATCCATTCATGGATTAAGTCGTCTTTTGTAACATTTTTAAATTGGCTTTGGCAGCTGTCGTATTTTTAATTTATTTTTTTCATGGCACTCCTGTCTCCGTTGCATTTTATTGATACCCTTCACTTCTGAACTCGTCGAATTTATTTTTAACATTTCAGTTTTCTGCTATCGTTTTCAGTTTAATTATCCATTTTTTGTCCGTGAGGTTGCAGGGATTTTCAGCTGCTTTGGCTTCCCTTGCAGTGGCTCATTGCTGCTTTATAAAACATTTCTCTTTTCATTCGGTTTTAATGTTTTAAAATTGCGTCAGCCATAGATTTTTGAACATCAGCCATTTTTCTGTTTTCTTCCATGTTCGCTTCATTTACATTTTTAAGGTTTCCAAATTTAATTTTTAGTTTTTGAATTATTGAGCGTCGTTTTTGCTCTCGGCTCCGTTTTAGGTCCAGCTCGGCCGTTGTTCCAATTGTCACCAAATGTTGTTGATGAAGATTTTATTTTTATTGAAAAATCCTTTCTCGCACAACACGATTCCAATTCAGCGTTCTCCGTTTTGTCTCCGTCGTGCACATTTGAAGCTTTTCATTTTTCAAGTAACTTTTATTAATTTCAATATTTGTTTAATCCATTTGATTAGGTTGCAGGGATTTTCAGCTACCAGGGCTTCCCTTACAGTGGCTCATTTGTCGTTATTGGATCTCCTTCGTTTGTGCTTGCGGCTGCGTTTAAGGCCCAGCTCGGCCATTTTTTGGATTTAATCGCCTGTTGAGCAACAACACACAAAAATGTCTGCATTCAGCCTTCCAAAGAACAGTCTCATCTCACTTCCATGTCGTTCCATTCTCGTCCGTGCAGCATTTTTATTCAAATAATGTATCCTTTTCAAATGTTGATGCAGTTTGTTTCACATTTTGTCCAATCATGCGAGGTTGCGGGGCTTTTCAGCGGCTAAGGCAATCCCCTGCAGTGGCTCGTGGGCGGCTTTATTTGTAGATCTTCCTTCATTTTGGAGCGAATTCACATTTTTTTATCTCATGTGCTTTTTGCAGGCTTCTTCTCTTTCTGTCACTTTTTTATTTGTTCGAAGTTTTACATTTCTGTTTGATTTATTATTGTTATATTTATTCGCCCAATTGGGCTTGTCGATGAAGAATTGAAGATGTCGATTGG
The DNA here is from genome assembly GCA_013357305.1 of Radopholus similis. NCBI lineage: Eukaryota > Metazoa > Nematoda > Chromadorea > Rhabditida > Pratylenchidae > Radopholus > Radopholus similis. The sequence continues at coordinate 16,438 of VAHH01000575.1, read as the reverse complement.
TTGTTGATTTGGATGTCGCCCAATGTGTGAGGTTGCGGGGTTTTTCAGCGGCTCTGGCATTCCCCTGCAGTGGCTCTGGGCTTATATTTTTAATTTTGAGTTTATTTTTGGCTTTAGTGTTGTTTAATGTTTATTGGTCCACTCTTTGGACTTGTAGATTTGCGTCTTTGCGCTTGTAGATGTGCAGAATGTCGTGTTGACGATTTATTTTACATTTATAGGTTATTGCGTTTTGCAATTTTAAAGTTTTTGTCGTTTTGTTTGTCCTCGCTTCCTGTCGTTTTACTTTTTGTTTGTTTTATGTTTATACGCCCAAATGGGTTTGAAGCTTGACGATTTTAACTTTAAAACAAAGTTTTTATGTTTACTCGTCCATTTTGGACGCAGTTATTGCGCAATTTTGCGCTCGCCGGTTGAGAAATGAAGAATGAATGGCGTTGGTCGGCCGCTGTGGTGGAGTGTGGGCGGAGTGTCTGTGTTGGAAGGGACGCTGACTTGGCGTCGCTCTTTGGCTCTATGCCCCTTCCCCTTTCACCAGCAGAGCCAGCACAGAGCACACACAAACAAAACATGCGGGCGACACTGGAGAGAAGAGCAGAGGCAGAGAAGGAGAGAACGACGCACAAGCGACGCCACTCAGCTCACCCCTCTGCCTCTGCCTGTCCACCTCTGTCACAGCACAGGGGCGATTGTGCGCACTGCGAACAGAGGACAGTGTTGGGTTGGTGCTTTGTGGGGGCTGAGACATGGAAGGGGCAGATATGTAACGAGAGATAACATTGAGAAACGACGGAGGCCGCCGCGCCCCGACGCACACGTTCAAAGCCAAAAGCGTTGAACGTCCAGCAGAGGTGAACACTGAACAGGAATGGGGCGAGGAAGAAGATAAGTACATAAAATCAAGAATGAACTACTACAACTACAGGATAAAGATGAGCAGATGTGAGGAGTTAAGGTTGGGTCAATATGTACTTATGTTTTGGGCTGTCCAGTTTAGGCGAGTAGGTCCGCTTTGGCCCATCGTAACCAATTGTAGCTATTTGTCAAAAAAGAGCATTCTATTGAACGACACCCGACTCGCAACCACCCAACTCGCTTCCATGCACATACTTCTCATCGCTCGATGTTATTAAAATTTAAAATGATAACTGATAAGAAGAGGCATTTAAATTTTCAATAAAATTGAAATTTACAAAGTACTTAAATTTAATTAAATATAAAAAAATTGAAATTAGTAAAAACATTATTTATATGTATGTTCAGCAAAAATGCAAATTACACAGTAAAAGTAATGCCTATAAATGGCAACAAAAACCCGAAACGAAACGGGAGTGAGTAGAACTAAAGCTATATCTTTTTTACTTTTTAAATACTTTTGAAAAATCATACACCGCATTGATGCCAGGGAAGACACGCGGAATTTGCGATACATTTTGGCAGACTTTGTGTCAAGAGCTTGACAGCTTGTCAGGCGGAATTCCAATTCGAAATCTATTAGAATTTAAATTTTTAAATTTTAATGTTCAGTTCGAACAGGCGATTTTGAATTTGAACCAGCCGTTGTGAACTTTTAAAATTACTTTTCCCGGTCAAAACACGTTATCACTTCAGTCACACTCAAGTTTTAACTTCTATTTTTGTTTTTCATCAAATTTTAGTCTCAAGCACTTTCACACCGTTCCATTCTCTTCCCAATCACGTCAAGGGGAATTAAAACTGTTTGAGCGAAGCCTTGTTTTAATAAATTTTAATTTTTTGGAGAAGAATAAATTAAAAGCTTGTGTTTTTAATTGTGTTGTTGGTTAAAATACACTGATATTGATCTTTTCCAGTATGATTTAAAATGGTTTTAAACAAGGCAAAACTGAAAAATTAAAGAAAACGCCTCAGCTCGCCGAGACTCAGTAATCATTTCTCGGTTTGATTTTTGATCGAACTCAGGCCGAATTTGCCAAATTTTTGGCCCCTAACCTAGGAGTGGTTTCAAACAAATTGAAGGACCAAGTTTATTGCAATAAAAAATAATTAAAATATTTATTTATTTATTTTTCAATTTTTAGGTCCATCAGGACCGCCCAAGGAAGCGGCTGGGGGCGCCACCGACTTTGTGAGCGGCCAAAAGTCGCTGCCCGAGAGCAGCGGAATGCCCGGCGCAGCATAGAAATGGGAAATGGCGAACAGAAAAAGCATCTGAAAAGCCAGAACATCCGTCCATTCGCTTGCCATATTTGATTTTAGCATATAAAAACAGTGATTTAAAAAAGTGATTTAAAAATTGATCTTTAAATTCTTTAAAAATAGATATTTAAAAAATGATTTTTTGAAGTGTTACTGCAGTAGCTCAAATTGTGTTATGTTCTCTGGGGCATAACCAGTCAGGGAATGTCGAAGATGTGTGGACGAAAGAGTGAAAATAGGGGGAATGCCAAAGATGTGAAGTGATGGCCCAGACTTGCCCTCTCGCGAAATACTCGTGGGGGCTTTGAACGGCACCCATTCAGATGGTCGTCGGTCTATCAAAAACCACCAAATGCATTGATGGCCAATTGATTCTCGTCTGGGACAAACTCTTTAGTATAGTGTATTGATAAAGTTATGACATGTCAAGTATTCTTCACCAGCATTGAAAGGGAACCGGGGACTCCTCATTCGCTTCTTGCAAAATCATTTTTCATTTCGTCACTGGACCACTTTTTCGTCGTTGTTGCGCATTTCCATTGTTCTCGGTTTTTGATTTCAGAAAAGAGAAGCTAATCCAGAAATTGATTAAAAAACTGTTTGGGATACACTTTATGCTTAGAAGTAGGCTTTAAGAATATTAATTCTTAATTTATTGTTTGATTCAAAAAAGATCACATTTACTAGTTCTTACAAATTTTTTTCGCGTCATTTGTACGATTCAATGAATTATTTATTGAGTGCGCGTGGGCAAAATTGCAAACGCTCTCTTATCCAGCCCGCGTCTGGGAAACACAAATGGCGCTGATGCGACGGGGTGTCTGAATTTATTTCATTTATTTTCTGCTTAAAATTTTGAAAGCCATCTTTTTTTGGGCACAAATTGCCCAGAAATAGAGACAACAACACATCATTTTAGCATCACCGGTGACGACATCTGCTTTTGGCTGAGAATTTGTTTTCAAAATTCGAGCCGTAGGATATACTCTCGATTTCGTTCATCGCCACCAATCCAATTTTGAATCCTAATTTAATTTAGTGCGATTGCTTGATTTCTTGATGGTGTTGCTGTGAAACAGAGTACAAAGAAAAAAACAATTTTGCCACTAATTTTAAAAATTGGATTGGTGGCGGACGATGAAAAGGAGAGCAGTTCACCCTTTTTTAAGGCGAATGTACAATGAATAGTCAGTCCCGTCCTTGAGTCTGTCTATTTCCATCCAATTCCATTCTTTGGTTCATTCGGTCCCCTGTCTTTTGCAGGGCTCGCCCAAATTGGCTAATTTCCGCACTCAAAAATCGCATTTTTTGCCATTGCGCCCCCCCCCCCATCTCCTTTGTGCTGTTTGCCCCAGTTTTGTTCACTCCAAATTTATATTGTTTTAGGATCTGAAAATCTTCAAAAAATAAAAAGTCCTAAAATCATTTATTTACCTATTTTAAATAATATTTTCCAATGTTTCCCATTTTTTGTGAATGTGCTCTGAGCTCTGCGAAAGCACACGCCACATGTTTATGTGGGCAAAAGTGCACTCGCGTTTGAGGCGAATGGCTCACCACAGGGACAGAAGGAAAGGGGAAAACGAGTCAATCACAGCATTCGCTTTTTGCGCCGCCACTTCCTTATCGCCCTGTTGTGGACTTGTGGACTGGGGTTCAAGTCACTCACTCAAACGCAGACGGGGCAGAGACGGGGGACAGGCCGCTGTCCGTCTGGCGTCGGGGCTCCCCATCCGCTTCTTGCAAAATCACTTTTCATTTCGTCACTGGCCCACTTTTTAGTCGCTGTTGCGCATTTCCATAGTTCCCGGAAAACTGGGCACAAAATCGGGCACCAAATGTACAAGTTTTAATTTAAGAAAAGAGAAACTAACTCGTGAAACCTATAGTAGTTTCTAGTTATGACTTATGATTATGACATGTCAAATTTATACCCAAACAAAATCAACTTATACAATCAGCATTGTGTCTCATCAAACAGACAAAAATTGTGCATTGCCGTGCTTTGTGGTGCCTTCAGCCACAACCAAATAGAAAGCAATGAACACTGTTCCGAGTGTGCGGCGTTCTTATCATTCATTCACTGTTCAGTTCAATTTCTGGTCAGCCCCAGTGGAACTCTTCTGTGCCTCCCGGGTGGCACCCATTTTGTACGACCTACGCAAACGTTTGGAAATTGGACTCACTCCAATTTTTTTGGTTCAGCCATAAAAGCCAATTTCACATTATTGTTGGGTTTGCCCATCCTTTTTGGGCCAATCATGTGTCATCCATCCATTCCCAGTTATCGCCATTCCACGTCAATTTTTGCGTCAAACCAGGTCAAGCCAATTTTGGATGACGAGTCAAAACTTGGCAATCAAATTTTTTTGTACAAATCCCTAATTGATTGTGAGTAAGTAATCCGACCAGCTGAATTTGGAAAGCGGATCAGATCGCTGTTCTAGTCAGATCAAGTGCTGGTCAGTGGTGCCTGGAGACTGATCAAAGCGGCGACCTCTCGAAAGGCCGTTGACGTGCCTTTTGAGGCCGGTCCCTGATTTTTGATTACTTTTCGTTCCAACAATATTCAACGCCAAAGATAAAAAATTCGCGTTAAAACTCGTCCATTTTTCGACCGCACAGATTGCTCAAATAATTGGCCAAGCCAACAATTGCCAGGCCAAATTTATGACGACAAAGAGCAATTCGTCTCGGGACATGGGCAAATTGCTTTTGGCGTTCTGCATCTGTGCGCTGTTCGCCAATTTGTGCCGTGCCACAGCCGCAACCGATGTGTGCCAATGCGGCGCCAGATGTGCGGCGTACGAAAACGAGTGGCACTGCACGAGGTGAGGGGACAAATATGTATGCGGAATGTTTTAAAATATTTTTAATTTGCAATATAAATCTTAATTTTATGTTTTATATTCAATTTTTTCTAAATTAAATTGTTGTTTTATTTCAGATGCTGCACTTCTGTGATGCGTCGTCGTTCTGTGGAGCCCGCCGTTCAGTCGTCGGAAGGCGTTCCAAGCGAATTTCTGGCGCAAATTGTGGAACAAACTGTGCAAATGGACGCCCGCCGGAGGGACATCGAGTGAGTCCATCCGAAAATTTTGAAAAATAAAATTGAATGAAAATTGAATTTTAAACTGTTTTCAGGGCAATTTTAAATTTTATGTAAATAGAATTGTCTAGGCTTAGATCCCTTAAATTTTATTTTAAAAAATTTGATTAGTAGAAAATCAATTTGAACCGCATAAAATATAATATTCAAACTCTGAATTTAAATAATTTTTGCTAAATCTTATTTCCCCATTTTTGCAGATCCACACAACAAGAAGCGCTAATTGTGTTGGTTGATGACGAGGGGAAGAGGAGCACCAGAAGCTCTAGAATGCGGCGGCGAGACGCCATTATTTCCTTCGCGTGACGAGCTCAATCACTCTCAGTCCCTTTCCAGGTCCATTCGGGTGCTTTCATTCGGTGTACGCGTCGTTTGGGCGACCGGGCCCTTTGAGAGCCATAACTCGGTCGTGGATTTTGGAGTTTTTTGGCCATAAATTGGCCCAAACCGAACCAATCAATTCCCTGCCAAGTGTCTTTTCTAGGGAGTCTATCCAAACCGCTTTTGGGGTCTACTCAAAGACCAATTTGGCCAATGCTAAATAAGCCAAATAATGAACTGAAAAAAGGATAAAACCGCCCATATTTCCGCACATTGGAGACCAAATGCCTGAGTCTGATTTGGCCCCGGGACTTGGCCTAAATCTTTATCGAGTTGTGGCTCTCAAATGTGTGTCTCTGTGTGTGCCCAAATGAACTGCTCCGCCATTGTTTTTCCTTTTCCATTTCTTCTTTCCACTCTCTCCGGATCTCCATTCTCCACTGTCCCTCTGGCCTATTTTCCCATTCTTTCCCCGATCTTTCCATTGAATAAATGTTTAAACAAATGTCAAAATTTTATCCTTTATTTTTCTCAAAAATCTTCAACATCATTTTCATCACATTTTCACCCGTTTGGCTGCTCTAGTCCTCACAGCACTCGTAGGAGAATTTGGCCGGCATCTGCCAGCCGCAGCGGCGGTGGTCCAGCCCCTGGTAGGTGTGCCGGCGGCAGCCGGCTTCGAAGGCGCTGGTGTGCGAGGGCCACACACACTTGGACCAGTAGGTGCCTGGGGACAATTAGTAATACAATAATATTTGAGAGTTTGCTCCTTTTGTGTAATGCAAATGTGTTTTTCGATTGAAACTTGAGTTATAATTAACGTTCATTTGGGCCTACCCTTGGAGCACTTGTCCACCATGCAGGGCTTCAAGGCCCCCTCCGCGTTCCTGGCGCACCCCGGTTTGTTGCACGGGCAGGGGCAGTCACAGCCGTTGTCGGCTCCTCCTATGCAAAGAATCAATTTTTGAATTATTCAATTAAGTGAATGCTCAAACTGTAAGCAAACGAAGATAAACTGTTTTTGAGCGATTAGATGTTTAGTGCATAATTTTTTTCGCAAAAGTTGAAGTACCTTCGTCGCTGGAGTCGTCGCTGGAGTCGTCGTCGGAGTCGGCCAGATGGGCGCCGATCAGGCAGAGCAGTGCCAGGGCGAAGAGGAGAGAGAGAGAGTTGGACGGAGACATTGGGAGGGTTGGTTTTTTTGAAAGTTTCTGAAATAGACAGAAAAGGTAAAAACGTTTAGACGTATTTGTGATCCAGAAAATATGCATAATTATTTGTTAAAAATTGGAACTCATTTTTAATTTCTAAAAAAACAAAAAAAGTCAGCTGAACATTTAATTGTAGAAATTTGGGCTGTGCAGATTTGAGATTCAATGAGAGTGTTTGTGGTTGATGTGCCTGTTCCTCCATTTTAAGGCAAGGATGGAATAAATTTGCGGCGGCCAAAATGGTCGCACATTTCAGATGGGAACACGCAAAGAGCGCCGTTTTTAATTTTTATTTTGCCCCTCAAATTTAGCTTTCGCGCTAAAAACAAAAAGCAATAAAAATGAGGCCATTTATTTTTGAAACTTTAATCTAAAACCACATCATCTTTATTTTTAAATTTTCTATCCATTAACTGTGTTTACCTGTTTACTATCTGTCACACTTCAATTGAACAGGCAAATCCATTTGAAACGAAGAGATCAGGTGCTTCCTTTGCTTGGGAAAGCGTCGTTAATTGAACTGCAAATGTGAAAAGGGCATCCATATGGGATTAATTTTTATTAACATCCAATAAAAATTTATTTTTTTATTCAACATCTTATTAGAATTAATTTTGATTTGCTATCATCTTATTTCACCAAACCATTCATTTTGTTCTCCCAATACTCTGCACTCAGAGCATCATTCTTCAACAATGCGCATTCGCCGATTTCTCTTTTTTCAGGGCAGCAGTTTCTCTCCATCTCAGCAGGCCTTGCCTTCGTCGTCACCAAATCCCCAGCTCTCGGCGAGGCAAGAGCGGCTGAGCCGGGCGTTGGCTTTTCGCGTTGTTTGCCGCTTTTGTTGGCGCTCCCCCATTCATTCCACTCAGCTGATTGCGCATTCCAAATCCAATCCACCGGATGCGCCGCCACATTTGACTGGGGGAATAGCCCACGAGACAACGCACAAATTCCGAACATGGCGGATTTGTTGCGCATGGCTTCATGTTTCTAAACAAATTCCAAATATCCGTAGTCAACATCAAATGGGTCCAAGTGGCCTTTGATTTTGGTCACTTTTTGGACAAAAAGATTGCCTTGGACCGTTGCTGATCAACAGAATTCTACAGAATTCGATTGAAGGAGATCATAAGTCAATAATCGAATTTTGCACGTCAAAATGGGCAAAACTCTTGAAAACACATTTTAGCCAATCTCAGGTGATCTGAATAAATAGACCGATCTGCACTAATCAATTTGAGAAGTCGGCATTGATGATTGGTTCCACTGATCTGGACTGGTGAAGAGCGGAAAAAAGCACGCATTTTATTATTTATTCGCCACGTAAAAAATCTGAATCAGTGGGTAAATGGCCTCTTTACCGCCTGATGCCATTGTGCAAAAAATGCACTTCTTTGCCCTTTTACCATTTTGGGATTGGGGATTGTTGTCTTGTTCGCGTACTTTCCTTATCATTTATCACTTTTATCACCAATCACTAAGAGGACGTCACGTCGGCAATAAACGACGACGAAACAACAGCCCAAGAGAGGAATTTGGTCTTCAGTCTTTGGGCCGCCGGAAGGGCGGCCTCTCATTCAGCAATTTGATCCTTATCAAATATGACTGATAAAATTGGGGAAATTTCAAAATCTGAAATCTGTCTGCTAAATAACTGAAAACGAACGCAAACATTTATTCAAATTTAGTGTATGTTTCTAGACAAAGTTCAGCAATGACAAAAATCCAGCATAAAAGGGAGCACTTTTACATCGTTGGAGATATATTGTGGTAAAACAAATTTTTTGAGCTTGAAGAATTTGGAACGCTTCTCGAATTTGCGTGTCCATATATATATATATATGACTGATCCGAGTCGATGAGACGTGACCCCATTCGGCCTACAAAATGTATGTGTGAAAGTGCATTCAGCGTTTTATGCTGATCCATTTGCCCATTTTTCGAAATTTCCTTTTGTCCGTCCCACTGTCTCATTCATTTGCACTTTCTTTCGCAATTGTGGCGCCTTATCACTTTCGAACACAAACAAACAAAGAGTGCACCACTCCCACAACAAACACATTTAATGGGCACCGTCTGGCGCTAATTGAACACGAAGAACGGCAGTAGAGGACACTTTGCTAGAATGGAATGAAAAACCATTGAATGGGAATGGATTGTGGGAAAAATTAAAACTGTTGTTTTAATATTATTGTTCTGAAAAATGTAATTTTAATATTAATTTGGAATGAAAAATGTAATTTTAATATTAATTTGGAATGAAAAATGTAATTTTAATATTAATTTGGAATGAAAAATGTAATTTTTAATATTAATGCTATTTAAAAACTGACCACCACTCCACTTTTAGTGTTTTGCGAGATTTATTTAGTTGCGCAATAAAAATTCGTTCGCTCAACAAACAAATCAAAAGGGAGAAGACATCAATTTTTTGAAAAATTAAGGATATGTTTGTGTGGGCGACAATATTTTGCAGAAAAAAGGGGCAAAGGGGAAACTGGTGAGTGATGAGACTGGCTGATCGGTGGATTTCTAGACGGCCACAAGTGGAGAATTCAAAAAGAATATTTGGTACGTGTAAAGAAAGTGTTGAGAGTGGGCAAATGGAAAAGAGATGGAACGCTGTTTGAATGCAAATTTTCATTGAAATTTATTTTTTAAATTTTACTCAAAAATTTTTAAATATTAAATAAATTTTGCATTTTTGAAACAAAATTTCGATAAAAACAGCGTTCAAATTTTCCGTGTCGTCCAATGAGATTATGACAAAAGTAAAAGTGTTGGAGCGCGAATTGGAATTTGTGTTTGGATTGGATTGTGCGGCAGCGGGCGGAGGACTGGGAAAGCATTTTGGGGGCGAAACCCGTGTGGGGCAAACGGCCAATTCAATTGTTGCCATCACAGCCTCTCGGCCTCCGCCGCCCTCTTGCGTCTGGCCAACAGGGCCTCCGTCCACCTGCGCAGTTTGGCCGACCGAAGAATGGGCGCTGCTTCCGCCTCCGCCGCAGCGACCAGCACCGTCTGCTGCCGGTCCTCCTCCTCCTCAATTGGCGCCAAGGCTGTTCTGCAAATGAGCAAGAACGGTCCATTTAAATAAATTGAAGTTCGTTCAAAAACGATTTTTTTATTCACATTTTAAATCTAAGACTTTGCAGTTCGGCAGTCCCTTTTTACCACAGAATAGTTAGAGAAAGAAAATACCAGTCTCAGCCCAATTCACTCCATCCGACTCACTTCTCTGCAGTGGTTCTGCTGGTCCTCCTCCTCCTCTGCCGGTGCACATCCAGTGCCACACTTTCCGCCACAATTCGGGCCAATAGCGCGTCCGGGATGGAGCGACGGCGCATCACAGAGGTGCAGCATCTGCGCGAAAATGGCCATTTTGTGGGCAAAAACAACTTTCTTTTGTTTACCCCGAACAGTTCCAAAATTAATTAATTAGTATTTTAATTCAGTTTTTTGCCAAATTTAAAATTCATAAAATTATGAAATCGAATATTATGTTTTCTTGTTCCCCAATTTCACCTGGTGCAGTGGATTTCCTCCTCGTACATCTGACACCTGGGTCCGCATTGGCACACGTCGTCGTTGGCGCCGACGGCGCCGCAAAAGGTGGCGAGCAGAGTGCACGCGCAGAAGAGCACAATCGCTGTGCACGTGGACGTCGTCGAAACGGGGGACATTTTGCAAGTCATGTGGGGCACAAAACAGATTGGCTTTGAGACTTCTTTGACTCCTCTGCTTGACCTTTGATCTGAAGATTGGGCAAGAAATTTTGTTCTTCAAACTACAAACAAACAATAGTAACATTTGCAAAATGGTGAGAGTTTGAGTTCCCTCTTTCCTCTGGGTTCGCCGTCTCCCCCAACCGCCGATAAGGTCTGGGCGCAAAGAATGGACAGAAAAGAAAAGAAGGGAGGGAGGGACGGACCTCTGTGGGCCCGTGACTGCCTCCCATTTTATCAATTATCACCTCCAGCCTTGACCCACAAGGGGCCCAAAACATGGTTCACGTGAAACCAATGAATCCAATGAAAGTGCAGCAAAAATTGTGCGCTTTACAGAAAAGGACGTCAGCCATTATTTCCATTGAAAATTCTGGACGGATTGGAGAATCTGGAACTGCTGAGGAATTGCAAGAGCCGCGCCGCTTTATGGATTGTGCGTGTTGGGAAGGGAACTTGGATGTTGGATGACAAGAAATGCACATTGCACCACACACACATTGTGCATATTCCCCGCGCCAAATGCACTCTCAGTCATCAGCCTTCAGTCGCGACACAACATTCAAACAAAGCGTTTCACTTCCGCCTCCAGCAGCAGAGACACATATCGGCAAAAACAGTGGTGACCGGCGACCGGGGGACGGGGCGAATAATGAGTGAATGTGAGTGGTGAAATGTGTGAAATGTGAATATTGTGTGTTGTGTTCCATCAGCGCCAAGCCACACACACAATATCGTCGCACCGCGATCGGCCAATCGTCGCTGGGGATTGGGCACATTTAAAAAGTGCCGTCTAACCGATTTTTGCGCGCAAATGGGCAAACGGGGAACTCGTTTTTTGGGCGCCTTGAGCAAAACTCACAGTCATCTCACTCATCACTCCCAAAGTCTGAACACAGCCCCAATGTGACGTCTGGTGAAAAATTGCAATTTTGATTACGTTAATCTATCGTCCCCTAAGTACAATTATTAGTTCTAAAGTTCAAACACAATTTCGATTTCTATAAATTAATTTGATCGAAAAAAGGAACAAACGATTTCCTATTTTATGTAAGCTTAAATCGTTTAAAGGCGCAAAACATTTATGTTTCAGACTAAAGTGGACTTGGCTCAAGGGCTCAACTCTGTTTCAGAAATTGGAAGAGGACTAGTACTATTGGTGCTAGAGCAATTGCGCCCCCAGATTTACAATTGGCGCGCCAGAGCCAGAGGGCAATGGGCCGTGGTGGCTGCGGGTAAGAACCCGTTCCCCTCTTGTCTTCTCCTCCGTCCGTCGACCGTTCAAGTGGAAGCGTTTTCCCCCACTTTTGGGCCGGACCCTGGCCCAGAGGCAGTCTCATTCGCCTTTCACATGCGACCGGGAGATTGGGGGGAATAATGAAAATAACGTGAAATGTGCCTCCGCAACACCTGATAGCCTGAGAATTCGCTTTGGGCACCGGACCACTTGATTTGGACTGTTGATCAGATCGATCAGATCAGTCAGTGGTGATTAAAAACAATCGTTCTGCCACCGGAAGCGATCAAAATAAAAGCATTTTTGAGATCGAGTTTGCCCGCAACATTCGTTCTCCGCAAATGCCGGAATCTCGCTCAGCTCGAGGAATGTTCCACTTTTCACAGCCCAGAGGCGCCCATTCGCCTTTCACATGCGATTGGAGATGGATGAGTCAGTCAATAAATCAAACGGCGGGCCCGAAGGGAAATGAACGAGGAAACGAGAGAGGGGGAAGGGGAACAGAGCTCAACCCTGCTTCCGGCCGTTGCACATGGAATGCGGTGGAAGTGTGTGGAAATTGAGTGCGAAATTTTGAAATGCACAAAAAACAATGGGCGAATGAGGGGATGACTGGTGAGAACCATTGATGTTGCTCCTTGTGTTGGATTTTAAAAATTGCATTTGGACTGAATTCGAAACGAGTTTGTCGCCACCAGTGTCTGCGGGATGGCGCGCTTTTGTTGCTATTTTGAATAAATCTCTTTTGAGTCGGCATATTGGGACTCCAGAATTTTCGCGAAACGGAACGCGTGGCTCTAATGACGCAACATGTTCCATCCAAAGCAGATAGATCCCCCCTTTCGTTAGAACTGAAATAAGGAAAGAAGCGCCTAGCATTCCAGGAATGCTTCGCAAAATGCACTTGTTTTTTATTGATGGGCTCTGCGCTTAAAACAACGCTGCTTTTGTACCATTGGGACCATTGTAGCACAAAACAACGAGGGAGGATCAAAAAGCATTTCCGCTGTTCAATGGCCCCATGCTGTGGACATGGAATGGGACAATTGGACATTGGACATTGGAGGGATTGGCAGATTGTTGGAGTGCATTGGGTCGTCGTCTGTTGTTCCGATGGACAGCTCTTTTAATATTGCAATTGCAAAAGATTGAACAGTGAAGACGTTGTGGACGGACAGAATGGACGCCGGCGGCCCTTAATAAGTGTGCATTTATGTAGCCGCGACGGGGCGGGACTTGCGGCGGAGGTGTGCTTATGTGCTTGGAATGTGTGGCGAAAACACGGCCCAAAGGCAAAGGCAATAGGCAAAGAAAGGGCAGCGGCGCTGTGGCTCGCAAAGAAAAGGGCGGAACCGCGGGCAAAAGGCAAGAGAGGAGAGGGGGACGGACAACCAAGGGGAACCCCCCGAAGGAGTGGAAAGGGGCAAAGAGCGCAAACATTGGAGGGAGTGGAGTGAGTGGTGGAAAAGGACCGCCGATGGGAGAAGGAGATGACCGGTGAACAACGACCGCTCTGGAGTTGCAATAAAACCCCAAAAAGTGATCACCAGTGTGCGGCGGTTTCGCAATGGAGACACAAAGATTGGGAGCAAACAAACAACTTCCGCTAAAACTGCACTATTCACGGAAGAACATGCCATTTTTGCTTTGTTTTTTGGTGCCGTTTTTGACTAAAATCTAGAAAAATTGGAGAATATGGCCGAAAAATAGGAGCATTATCGCAAAATATTGGAGTGGAAAAATATGGTTTCCCATACATTTTTAGCATTTTGGGACCCTAATGATTGCAATTCGCACAATCGATTCATTTTAGGTTTTGGCAACAAATCTGAGCTGTGGGGGCAAAAAAGTGGTGACTGTGGCTGTTGTGCTCCGACTCTGTCCTGAGGGTGGTGACCTGGTGACCTGTTCTGTGCCCTGCTCCGCCGAGTGGGTTCATCCATCCGCCAAATGTCCAAATGAACTGATTGATGCGAGAGATGATTGCATTTTGCACCTTTCGTTGAAAGCGACGCAATTTTATTGCATTCAGCAACGCTTCAGCAAATGTTCAGGTGCGCCCCCGGAATGAACGGGGCCCATCGCCTCCATCGGACAAAGTGACGAGTGAGGGAGGGCCTTTGAAGGGGAATCACGTCCGACTCATTTCTCTTTTGCTGCCGGGTGGTATCGCGTGTCCCCCAGACAGCAGGACGGGTTTAGTATTTGGTTGGAATTCGCAATCGCGGGGAATGCAATGGAGCGCCCAAATTCGGCGAAGGCAAACAAACAAAATGATTGCAAGAGAATGGGGAATGCTGCGAAAAGGAGATTATACTGTTGGGGATCACACTGTCTGAGATTCCATTTTACTGTGTGCTTTGGGCCCTCAGCACGTTTTTGCGAAATAATTCAGCAAACAAAGGAGGGCACAGTGAAACGTCACCAAAAATCGTCTGACAAGGAGCACCTGTGGCAGGTGAAATTGCAATCTGTGAAATTGTGTAAATTCCGTTAAATCTAAATTATGTGAAATTGAAAATTCCCTGAATGCGTGAATTTCCCGAGACACAATTTTCTGAATAATGGCCTTTTGGGTGGCCAGCGATTCCATTTTATTTTATGCTTCGGGGCGTGGCCCGTCCTTCGTCCGTTTTTGCGAAATTCAGCAAACAACGGATGGACAGTCAGTGTAATAAACTTCTAACGTCACCAAAACCACTGGTTCAGAGCACACACAGTTCCACGTCACACCGCCAAAAATTGCCAACATTTTGTGCACTGCAGCAGCGCGTCATCCATTTGATTGGACTCAAAGTTCACCGGCCACCACGTTTTGGGCGCCCCAAAATGGGGCCAATTCATTTGAGGGCACCCAATCAATTTCCGGCGTTGCAAGAAGCAAATGCACATTCTGCAAAGTTGCAAAAGTGTGCGTAAAATTATTGCGCAATTCCATTTTGGGAATTTTGAAATTTTGGGATTCGCTGGTTCGAACCCCATTGGAGGCATTTTATTTATTTTTTGATTAAAACGATTCAAATGGACCTAACATTTTGAATTAAAAAAGTGTCGTGATGGCCCATTTTATTTTGAAATGCATTCAAAAAATGCATATTTGTCCTATTTTTTGTGCATTTTGAAACCAGAAAAATGACACCACCGAAATCCCCTTCAATCGGGCGCCAATTTGTTTGCGCAGCTGCCTTGCGAAATGGAAAAGCGAATGTTCAAACTGTCATCATTTTGGCTGTGACTGACTCACTCTGCAAATAGAGCCGAGGAATGTTGCGGAAATTTTATTTTTTGAAATGTAAAAAAAATTTTTAAAAAATGATTTTTTATTTAAAAAATTTATTTTAAATTTTTATATTATTTTATTATTTTTAAATAATATTTTTATTTGGGGCCAAATTCACAATGCGGAATTTGTATTCAATTTTTGGGCGTTGGCACTGAACCAGGGTTTCGCGAATTGAGCGCGTGGGAACAACTGGGAGGCAGCCACAAATGGCACAAACACACCAAAATATCCACCGGCCGGGCTGTCTGGGAGCCGCCGCAGCACAACAGACACTGCAGCACGGAAACTTGGAAACGGGGAAATGACGGAAGGCCTTGTGAAAGTGGGGGCCAGCCACTCATTCAGT
Organism: Radopholus similis; assembly: GCA_013357305.1. Classification (NCBI taxonomy): domain Eukaryota; kingdom Metazoa; phylum Nematoda; class Chromadorea; order Rhabditida; family Pratylenchidae; genus Radopholus; species Radopholus similis. The sequence continues at coordinate 1,025 of VAHH01000575.1, read as the reverse complement.
TTTCGCGTAATAATGTCTTGGCTCATGGCATTCAAAATTGAATTTATTCAAAAATAAAAAATGAGAAAATATTAAATTGAAATCTGCCCCCCTTGTACCGAAAATCAGAGGAAAGTTGTGACATGTCAAATGTCAATGTCGTATATCTGCTGGAGGGGGTGGCATCGAGCGTGATATCATACTACATTCCTGCCCAGAATAATCAAATCGGCCTGTTTTCTGGACAATAAATTTTTCGTTTTTTAATTTTCTTTCTGGCATAGTGTTTGGGGCAGACTAATTTACTAACGGAAAAGATTAATTCGCCACCAAAAAATTGTGAAGGCTGCCAAATTTTTGCATCGATATTTGACTGTCATAACATTGTCCAGAATGATTCAGATCAGCCTTATTTTGGGTACCATTCGATCACCGGTTTGGTAGCGAATTATAGTCCACTTGCTTAATTGGATGGATTGCCTTTCGTCATTTATTTCCTTGCATTTTTACGGGAGAACCTTCTGCTGTGTGTGCCCCACTGGAGCCTTTGTCCGTCGGTTGGGTTGTCTATTTCTTCGGCCGTACCCAGAGACCAAAACCAAATGAAAACACAGACGTTCGCTGCCTTGGCCGTCTAGCCTAAGCCTAATTAACTGGCGACCGGTGCATTTTGCGTGACTGGAATCGGCAATTTGTTGTAGCAATTGCAACATTTTTATGCAAAACACAAAAATGTCTGTTGCGTCTTCCTGGCCCAAATATGTTGAGACTCTGTCGTCAGAAGCAATATATTTTTATTATTATTTAAATTCGTTATAAAAATCGAAAAATTTCGGAATTTATTTTGGAAAACCGGGAAAAACATCAAAGTTCAAGCATCGCCAATTGTGCTGTGTTTCTTGAACGTAAATGCACTTTGCGTGCCGCCGCTCGCCAAAAACGGTCGTTGTGCTATAAAATGATTACTAGGGATGGGATTTATATGTTTTTACATATTTGTTCTGCGCATATGCCTTGATGATATATACACGAAAAACACATCGAAA
>VAHH01000574.1:0-26336 GCA_013357305.1 Radopholus similis | reverse complement strand
GTAAAACCATCAAGCTCCATTAAAGTCCTGGATTTAAATTTAATGTATGGGTAGAGTGAGTTATTGGTCCATAAAATGGATTAAAAATAATGTGAAAAATGAAAATTGCTGGCACCGAACGACCCGATCCGATGATCATATTGGCTCATTCGATAGCCAGGAATGTGGCTATTTATGCAAAAAGAATTTGACGATCCGTTTTTTGATATATGAACTAGGCCCGGTCAACCTATCATAGGTACAGAACTCGGTCCAAAATAAGGAGCACGTCGCCCTACCTGATTTTGGTGCCAATGGATTTCTCTCGTCTAATTGAATTTTTAACTAGGTATGCATTGAATTGTGAGCTACCTATACATATGACGGGATTTATCAAAATAATCAACTCTCATCTCTGCTCGCATTCCTTATATTTAAATATGATAAACAGTTTGTGCAGGTACACATGTAAAAGTTAAGGAATAAAGTGTGGGCAATGGACAATGAGTGGATATGACCAATGGAATTGCTTGTTTATGTGTGGTTTTGATAACAACAATGATGTGTAATAAAGTAAGATAATAAGCTTGAATATGCACTAAAATAAATGCTATATGTAATTGGGTGAAATTACAAATCACAACGTCATTCTCTCATTGCTTTAATTTGGCTACCATCCCATCTCCCATCAGAGCACCTCTTTCGGTTCGAAAGTCCTCTCCAGACTATCTCTAGCGAATTGCTGCCGTTGCCGCCTCGACACTCCCAAACTTTCCAAACAGGGTCCCATGGCCATGGGTCCCTGTTGTTGTTGTGTCTGCGCCCCTTTGCCGCTCGACTCTGTTCCCCTTTTGCTGCTGGTTGTGTCTCTTCATGTGCAACTGAAACAAAAGGCAGTTGCCAACTTTCTTCAGCTTACTTGCTGATCGTTATCACAGACCTGCAAGTGGTCCGAGCGTGCAAAGCAGCGCACACAATTCGGGCATCGGAACGGCTTTGCGCCAGTGTGTTTGCGCAGATGGCGCGTCAACTCATCACTTCTCGCAAATTGCCACTGGCAGTCGGGGAACACGCACAAGTACGGCTTTTCCCCTGCAATCAGCGTTTGTTGTGTTTACTAAGTACTTTGCATTTCTCGCTCAAGTAGAGCAATTCCCCTCCCCTCTCTCCGGCGCGGCACTCTTTGTCCTTTAACCCTTCCTCTTAATTAGAAGAGCGAAAACAGCGGTTTGGGGCTATCGCATTTCCGCACCGGAACGTGCCTCTCCATTTCGAGTATAAAGAGTGCAAACATTTGCTACAGAAACAAAACGATGGGTTGGATGGGCATTGGGCACACATATAATCTCCCCTCCACCGCTTGCCCCTTTGCGGGCTCGAACAACCGCCGCCAAAGCAGCAAACACATCGCGCCCAATCCCCCCGCCCATTTGGGGAGTAAAATAAACTGCGCCGACCCCTTTTACGAGGTCGCCGGGGAGCAGAGTGCCCTTAAATATTGCGGCACTCAGATTAAAGGGCTCCGCGACACTTGGCGCTGACCATGGGAAGGGCACCACAACTGCTGTATAAATGACTTTTGTTGTTGCAAATGTGTAAAAACGAGTGCCGTCGAATTGAAAAGATTTGGAAGAGAATTGTTGTTTCCACATTTCCCTTTTGTTTTGATTTCGGTACTCACCGGTGTGCAGCCGCTGGTGCGCCTTAAGATGCGAGCTTTTCGTGTAGACCTTGTCGCAGCCTGCAACTTTGGGCAAGTTAAGCCACATTTGGGCAAATATATTTTTATTGTGTTGCGTGGTCAAACAAACACTGCATGAATGCAATCTTTTAATCTGCTCTGGCCCACGACCGGTGGAAAAGTCAACAAAAAAGGGCAGAGGAAGGGATTAGGTGGGTGGACGCAGAAACTTTCTTTCTTCCATGACCTATATCCAATGGAAAGTTGATACATTTTCTGGGAATACGGTACCATCATGTGCCCCTGCGATTGTTCGTTTCCCTTTGTTTGCTTTTCGCCCCCACCTCCGATCAGGCAGTAGTGCACTCGTTTGTGGCTGAGCTCTTGTCTGCTTCTTCGCGGCGTCCGTCTGGCCGATTTTGGATTGAGCGCGCTCGGCGGGCAGAACACTTTTACACTGATCTCTGGGGGAAGCAGCGAAACGGCAACTGCGCCGCCGCCGTTGCCGTTCAGAGAGTCGTCCATTGAGGAAGAGGTTGCGTTGGAGGAGACAGAGAGGGACGAAGAGCGCGAGGAAGAAGGCGAAGCAGACGAATGCGTGAAGTTCAGGCTTAGTGCCGCAGATGTGGAAAAAAGCTGCTGCTGCTGCTGTAGTTGATGGACAGGCACTGGGGAAACGGTCGCCATCTGTTGTTGTTGGTTCTGGACCGGCAATGGCAGCAGGTCCAACTGTTGTTGCGGCTGCTCGTTGACGGCCTCCGTGATCTCCCTCTTGTAAGTGCGCATCAGCATCAGGTGTGCTCCCTCGTTGACTGCCGCTGCTGCTCCCTTGTGCCGTGCAACTAACTCTGTGGACGCAACAGCAGATACCTCCTCTTCACTGCCCAGCTGAGTGAATTGCTGCTGATGTTGGTGCGGAGTGCCAAAGGTCAGTGAACCCATCATCAGCGGGTGCGGGATGGTGCTGCCGCAAAATTGCTGCCCCAAACCGGAGAAGGGCGGCTGAATGAGTGCAGGAGGGGGCAACAACTGCTGCTGTTGCTGCTGTTCGCGGTGGTGGTGGGGGACTTCGTTGTCCATCAGATAGAGGGAATGCGGCGGAAGGGAACCAGTGGGCGACTGGTAGAAGTGGAAGGAGTTCATGTCCAGCAGCGGGAGGGGGAATTGCTCTGAGATGGCTGAGGAGGACAGCATCTGATGGGTGAGTGACAGACGAATTAGAAAAGGACTAGATTTTTGCCAAATTTGGAAACTGGCTATTGCAAACGAGAGGTGCTGCCAGTTATTGGCAACATTGATCCGACTCAGCCACATGCCAAATCGATCCATCCAAATACATATTTCGCGTTTGCTCACCTCTCGCTGCTGCTCTGGTCGATCTGCTGCTGGAATGCAGCACTCGCCAACAGAGGAGCACATCTGCTGCTGAGGCGGGAAGTGTGCGTAGTAGTGCAGTTGCGGTTGCAGCGGCTCCTCCGAATACAGTGGCGACTGACCATGCATTTGAGCGGGTAATAATTGAGCGGCAAAACTGCTGTCTGAAAACAGAAAAGTTGGGGAATTTTGTTCGTTTGCGTCTCCCAATTTATTTTTCTAATTGGGTTGAACAGCTGTGAGGTTTTCCATCGGAATATCTAATATGAGCGCCTTTTAAATTTATGCCCCAATTTGATTTTAGAATGCGAGCAAAGGGGCAAAGAAGGTGAAATTGAACCAGAACAAATGATGGAGAAGGAGCTAATCTCTGAAAATTTCATGTGAACGAATGGACCCGAGCGGGTCTCACGGGCTGAGGAAGGGAGGAGACGGACGCCGCCGCCCATCCAGACGCGACATTTCGAAAAGAATGGCCAAATCGCAAAAAGGTGACATTTCCCTTCCATTTAGAGTTATCAGCGAAATGGGCGCGGGAAGAGGGAAGGACAACAATCGCCTCCTTCTCCCCTTCTCGACGGGGTGAAACAGTTCCTTTCCTCAGAATCCTGCCTCGCTCCCTTTTGTGGCCATTTTTGTGATGAGGCGATAAAGGAGAATAAATAAAAGCTTAAACGGGGCATCCCAGTGAGAGATGTATTTGCTCAGTCCCATCCCGGTTCGGGCGGAGGGCAACTTCTCTGCTCTGACTCATCCCCAAAAGGGTCGTACCGACGCGGGACGATAAAAATGGCAATACCTAGATGCGCGAGGATGAAGGCAAACAATGCGAAAATGGAATAGTGAAATGGATGAGTCCCGACCGCTTTATTTGTTGTTCTTGAACTCACCATCTTGTTGGCATCGCCTAAAGTGGTAGCCAGATGCCGTCGGATCTGATGTGCGGCGATCGGAGCTGTGCGAATGCGAATAGCCCCGTTGCTGGGTGTGCTGAACGGAAAACTGAGACTGGAAACGCTCTTCGGGGAATATCATGCTGACCATGTTGGTGCCAAATGAGCCTGAAAATGGCACTTGAAGACTATTATGTAGGATGACGTATATTTTGGAACAGAATGAATCGGTGTGCGCGGACTCTCTTCGTCCACCATCCACCCGCCATCAACAGAGCAATTTGGAGATGGGAAGGAAAGAGAGGGACCGTAATTTGACCGCGAATGGGGCGGGGACTGTTGGCGATTGCGGTGTGTCAGTGTTTTTTCTTCTGCTTCCGATGTTCACCCGGCAGAAAAAGAAATGGTGATACATTTAGATCTTAGAAATGATCCTAACTGCGGGCCAAACACGTGCTGGTGAGTGTGCTCAATGGTCACTTATTTACGTAAAAAGTAGAAGTAGGAACAAACGAGTTTATGGAAAGCAATCCACTGTTTAATAAGGCACAGGGATTGTGCTTGAATGCTAATCGCATAAAACGCTATTCTCAATGTTCATAAAACGGTCGTGGCGACAGTCGCTCGTAAGTCGTAACCAACACAGAGGAGTGCGATTGTAGGATCGAATGTAATTAAGTTGTGTGCGCAAGCTCAAGAAAATGGGCGGGCTAAGTAAGTATTTAAATAGAAACACCCGTGGCTTGATGAAAGCATGAAGGGGACATGAAGACATTTGGTAGCTGGTGCCACGAGACAAAATGAATTAGGGGCCAAATATGGAGATGGATCGTTGCAGTATTTTTAGGTAGTTATTACTTATTATTATTTATTAATTTATTATTATGTATTTGCGTGCTGAAGGGTTTTGTTTTTAAAGTCAAGCACAAACATAAGTAGATAAAAATTGGAATAGCTGGGTATTAATTATTAATGATAAATGATAATGAGTGTGTGAATGATAATCATTTCATTTTATACAAAGACGATAAGTGAAATACTATTATAAATTATAATAGTAAATAGTTACCTTTATCTCTTTGCAAAATGCAAGTTCCGGCCGAGGAACATCCGTGTCCCGTCTGTGGTCGAAACAATATGAGTAATGAAAGTTCCGTTCCCGCCCCTTTTTGGAATGTCGTCATTGTTCATGTCCAAAATTCAAATTTAAAAATAAGAGTGTTGTCCGCCCGATTCTGACAAACTGCGTCAATTGTCTAATCTCATCAATCTCTCACATTTTGTGTTTTGTGCTTAGCGAAAATGCAGCATAAAGTGCACCATAAAGGCCCTTATCACTTATCAGTTGTCACTTGACGCAAGAGACCAAATGATGCTTCATCAGAAGCAGAAGACCGCCACAATGATCTATTGATTTGGCACAATGCATTTCATTGTCTTCAACTTCACATTATCACAATTTAAGCCAGTTTCTGTGTTTGTCTATTCCTGATGATTGGCGCAAATCTCGGGCAGTAATACACGACAGTGCTACATATTACGTTGATAAGAGTAGAATTCAATGAGCAAAAGTAGAAATTAAGAATGAACTTTGATCAGAATTCAGGACGAACAAACACGGGATTCAGAAGAATGACATCAGCTACGATAAGGAATGGCGGAGGGTGGTGGGTTTGTGCTGGACCGGAACTTGCCTCTCTTTGTGCGTAAATGAACAGATAGAAAAGAAAAGTAAAAATCTGGTATTTTTTAATCCGACCCTTATCTATATTAGTATAAGTAAGACATTTTTGACTTCAATCTTTGTTCACCAATCCATCAAAATTGCATGATATCATTGAAATTTGTGCAAAGGTCATCATTTTATTTGTTCGCGATTTGGGACGAGAAAGTCACAACATAAATTTAGAAATATGTAGTTAAATCCAAAGACATCGCTATTGATTCGGAGAACCATTGTTACTACTAGTGTGAGATAATTAATAAAATAACTTAATAAGGTCACATGGAGAGAAAATAGAATAATAAAATTTTCCCCATTTCTACTTGGATTGTTTGGGAAATAATACGTTTTAGAATGAATATTGGTTGATTTGATCGAATGGCCAATCATTTTTTCGTCCAAAGCCGTTTCGTGGACTCAATTTTCAGAGGAAAGCAAAGGCTCATTCTCCCGTCGACGGCTCCTCGAGTGTCGTGTGTGCCAAATCACTTTTACATCGTGTGCAAAACGTCGAAGAAGACAAATTGCAGAAAGCACGTTCTGGATTTAGAAAAATGAAGGCATTATTGGCAGCAATGTTGTCTACCATTAGAATGAACAAATAGAAGACCCACGCCCAGCCAAGCCCGTTTTGAATGATTGGAACAAACAGTTGACCAAGCGCCGATCCGGCAGAGCCAGTCCCATCGATTAGTCCGGTAACAGTGGACATTGCCTTAAAATTTGATTTAAGTTTCGCTTTGATACTATTTCTAAATCCCTAACCTTTTCATTGCCTGCCAATGCCGGTTGTGATCCCAAATCGATTGCTATTGTCCCCACAATCAGATTGTACGGCCCGGAAATGGTTACGCCCAGGAAAAACATGGCCATCATATGAAGCGCTCTGTTCGGTCCCAAAGAAGCATAGGCCAAAAGTAGAGGGACCGAAATGGTCAGCATCAACAGCAGCACAGGACTACGATGGCGGATTCGGTCCTTAACGCAAAAATAGTATCCACACAGAGAGAGCAATCATATTTTGACTGACCGAAGTGATCCCGCCCACAACCGAGCCCACAATGCCGCCGACGTCATACCAGATGGCTAGCTGGTTGGTCTCTGACTCTGGCCAGCGGTACTTCAGCGTGAGGTAGTAGGGCAACCAGAAGAAGAAAGCGTAGTTGACGAACTTTAGGCACGCGTTGCAGAGGCAGTACTAAACGAAATACTGAATGATCCTGCATTCACTTTAACCATATTTTCAAAAGAAAACCCACCGGAAGTACATTGGGCAAGAAAATGGCTTGGCAAATGGATACCGGCTGATGGGTCCCCTCGCGACTTCTATACGAATAAAGTCGTAAAATAAGATAAGATAATTTGTTTGCTGAGAAATACACACCCAAAAATGTGCTCTCTGTTCTCGTCTGATTCGTCCTCCAGAGAGGACGAGCTGGAGGCAGAGGAATCGTGCCTCAACGGCGAGGAGTGCCTTCTTGGCTGGCGATTCCTTTCGATCACCGACTCCGAAGGCTTTGGACTAACGAAAATGAGCAGAACAGCAGCACCCACTAAGATGAGCAGGGAATTGAAAGCGAATGTTTTCTGGAATCAAAAAATAGTGTTCCAAGATTTCAGAAATGGACCTCATATCCCAGAGGCAAAATGAGCGAAATGGTGAAGGCGCCCAAAATATTCCCGACTGGCTGGCAGGCCGCCCACAAACCCATTATGAATCCACGATTGTTCTGTGGAAACCAGTTTGCCTGTGGACGCGTGTAAACATGCAAACCACCAAAAATTATGTACCAGCTACCATTATTGCCACTTCGTTGGGCCAACCGCACGCTTGTACAACGCCAAATAAGGCGTAAGTGGAGACGTACCACGGGATGGAATAAAATTGTAGCCAATGAGGCAAGGTGCCGAAAGCTGTCAACTAAAATTACAAAAAATGGGTTGTAAGTTGTAACTTTTAGAATCAGCGTTTAGCAAATATTACGGTTATTGCCGAGCCGACCATGCCGAAAACGACCACCTGCAGTGGATTTCGTCGATCGCCGATCCAGCCCCAAAAAATGAGTGCAAACGCATAACAAATCATGAACAGGGCATCCAGCGACCCAAGGAAGGTTTGTGCGGAGGCGGCAGAAGGGAAAAGGTGCTTAGTGGGAGGAACCGTTGTTTGGAGCTCAACAAATTAACCTTGTGTGTTGTCCCATTGATCCAATCCTCGGATATCGAAGATTTGACCCCGCTAAGGGTCTTTCGCGATGCATGATACAGCGCATAGCTATAAAATTTAGGTGACTCGTAATCGTAAGCCCCTTACCCCTCAAACCTGACAAATGTAAGCGAAAATACAATTAGTCGACCCGAGTTCATTTTGATTATCATATGGATGGAAACATGAAGCACCCGCTAACACTAGAAATTCAAGTTAAAATAACTTGAAATCATATCAGTATCCAGTTAGAAGCATCACCCATGACCAAAACCATATGATCATACGAGACATGCAAAAGTTTACCAAGTTGAATACAAAACATAAAGATAGTGAGTGATAACTGATAAAGATAAATGATAACCACACATTATTAATTCCGCGCATCATCACTTGATATACTTTTCCATGAACTTGCGATGGAACTCTGAACGAATGGCGTCATTTATGAAGTTCGGCGTCTTTTTGCGTTCATCAATTCCACGTGCACAATTCTTGAATACAACGTCGTCATCCCACCGGCGTTTAACCTTGAAATCAGAAGAGCCGGGATTCAAAAGTGGGTTTCCATGCAAGATGTTTTCCTGGCGAATTCGCTCCTTCAAATTTAATGTTTGATTTTAAAATAGACTACTCTTTTGACCTGTTCCTCTCGTTCTCTTGCCTCTCTAGCTGCCTTTTCAGTTGCTCTCTCCTTTCGAATTCGCTCCAGCTCAGCCATTAATTCTGCTTCATTGTCAGAATCATCATCTAAATCACTATCTCCATCATCAATTTCATCCAAAGGCTCGTCCGCATCAAGATTTTTAGTAGTCTCATCATCGATTCTAAATCGTAATTCGTGACGAAATTCTGAGTCCATCTTACACATTACCTTTGCTTCTTTGACGATGGTGTTCCATCCAAAATGCCGGAAAAATCACGAGATCGACGCTCACGATCTCGTGCCGATTGTTCCTGTTCTTCTATATCACGACGGTGGTTCTAATTGTTTCACAAACATATGTGATTTTCGAAATTCGATTCATAGTTTACCTTTGCGCTGACTTCTTTAGGATGTGCTTGGCCTTTTTGACGGTACTTTAGTGACATATGTGAGGGCATATCGCGACTTGAATATTGCTGCGATAGTTTCGCCAAATCCCCTTCATTACGACCAGTTCCTCCTTTTGCCGGATCAAATGTGGGTCGATGTGCTGTAGTCATTTTATTTGTTCTAAAATTATTCTAGATTAGATTTTAATCAAGTTGAACCGAATGACTGAAATTGAGAGTAAAAACGGCATATTTATTTTATTTTATTTATTCATTGCAGGATACATGTGTGGTATCACTTTTAAAATTTCGCGAAACCATAGTAGTCGATGGAAAAAGAGCAAGTCGCTTTTTATTAGGCTTGAGCTTGAGGTTGAGTTGCAAAGCCAAGCCAATTTTAACTTGCATTGCTATTTGCTATTGCTACATTAACACTTAAAGAGAAAGAGAAAACGCAAGTTTTCGAGTCTCATTTTCAGAGCAGCGATCAGAAATCGGGACAGAAGGCCAGAACCAGTAGCCAGCACAACAGGGACAAGTTTCGAGCTAGACATCCGATCCGTAGCCTTGACCCTATTAAACGGATGGAAATTTTTAAAAAATACTTTTTAGAACTAGTAGAATAAAACACATCCTATGGGCCCCATTTTTCACCGCGAGGGGATTAATTCCGTCCCAAAATGAGATTAATCCCCCCCAAATTTTTTTACCTCCCAAAATGAGATTAATCCGTCCAAAAATGAGATTAATCCCCCCCAAATTGACATGTCAAAGTTTGGTCGGAGATCGGTGGGGGACAACCTACTTATTATCAATATAAAATTATAAAGCCAAGCATGCAACGCTAGACGGTACCCCCCACTAAAACGTCAGTTGGTGGGGGTACCAGAATTAGGTCGATCTGAGCATTCTGGACAAAGTTATGACATGTACAGTGGGGCCGCAAGTCAATATCCATAAGGGTCCCCCTGTGGTCTCATTTTGGTCCGGCCGAAAATGGCAGATGTCGGGCGCCCACCGAAGTCGCAAAAACAAATTCGATTCTGAGCGTTGCAAATCTCGTCATTCAATCACTTTTTGAACTATCTATTCATGATCACGGTGTCCCCAACTTGCCCAAATCGTGTCCAACCCGAACCATTTCAATTCCGATGATCGTCACCTATATTGTTCAGATTTTGCTTTATAAATTTGTCTTTAGTTATTGTATCGCTGAGGTATTTGGTTAAGAAGTGAAAACGCGTTGAGAATGACTTAAATGAAATTTGGGGGGGGGGATTAATCTCATTTTGGGACGGAATTAATCTTTTCCGTTTTTCACCACTCAAATGAATCTACAATTTTTGGCAACAATGCAGACGAGACGGGGGAAGGGGGCGGGGCGGGTAAATTTGCCGCACGCAACCCTACCAATATAAGTCTAGAGTCTAGTAACGCCCACGGGATTTCGTCCTTATCCTTCTCTCTCGCCCACATCACAACAGAGACAGAGACAACCTACTAGAACAAATTCCATTTTTCGTTTTTCTCCTCCATAATCTATATTATATGTATCTTTTCCATTCTTGTCTACCGCTTTCTTTCTACCTGTATGTATCTCTTCATCCCCAGTACCATAAATTACTGCTTTTAATAATCCCGACTCTTCTCTGCTTGTTCTGCCTCCCCATTTTACACTGGTGCAGCAGCAGCAGCAGAGTACGCATAGCTGCTTAGCCCGTTCTCGTCTCTCGTCTCTTCTCGTTATCCATGGCTCTTGCTCTTGGTGGTCTTGTCAGTTTTCGTTTTCCAATACAACTAGCCGGATTGGATAATTGGAGATTGATGGAATTTGAGGGTGGAGAAAGGAATAAGCTGAGGGTGAGACCAACCACCGTCCGCACCAACTGCTGCTACTGGTACAATGAAAGAAACCCTAGCATGAATTGCAACCAAAATTAAAAAATTACCTATGTTATTACCTCATGGGGGATAAATAGAGTATGAAATATAAAGTATGTGCCCTTCCTTCAAACAGCACGAGCCCTTATTATCCGAAAATTTTCATGGCGCCGAGGCTACTCTAAAATAAATATACGTTTATCAGACGTCATTGTAGTAATTATTTATTTTTATTTATTTAGTCGCTAATTGGCATGATATTGCATTTCATAAAAATTTAGGTTACAGATTTACAAACTTGCGGAGACTTTCAAGTAATAAATATTGACTGGCAATGTCATCGGCTGCTGGAGGAGGTGATGGGAAGCCAGGTACCCATACGATTCCACCGCCGAAAACTTCGGGAGCTGCTACTGGTGGTCAGCAGTTGAGCGCAAGTGCCAACCAATTTGTCGACAAAATCGACCCATTTTCGAAACGTGGCAATTCAAGACGAAGAAGAAGATTAGTAGGGAGCAGCCGCTATCATACTGATAATGAGCCAGATCTAGTGCAATTACCGTTGATTAAAGGCAAATTAATCTCATTCCTTAAATTAAATGAAATTTCTGTTTGCAGATGCGTCCCAAGCGGAGCAGACAAATCTTGCTATCCAAAAATTGCAGCAATGTCAGAAAATATTTGACTTTTACGACCCAGTATCGCAGCTAAAAAGCAAAGAGGCTGGTTGAGAAATGAAGTTATATATTTTTTGATTTAACATTTAGATCAAACGAGCAGCGTTGAATGAGTTAATTGATTACATAACGGCCACGAAAGGTGCTGTTTGCGAACCACTGTATCCTGAAATTATCAGGATGGTCTCCAAAAACATTTTTCGCGTTTTGCCGCCGAGTGACAATTCAGAGTTTGATCCAGAAGAAGACGAGCCCACACTGGAAGTATCTTGGCCACATTTGCAGGTACAATTTTAAGCAGTCATACATATTTAATGGTGTTGAAGCTTGTCTACGAACTATTTTTGCGATTTCTCGAGTCTCCGGATTTCCAAGCAACGGTCGGCAAAAAATACATCGACCAGCGTTTTGTGCTCCAATTGCTGGAACTTTTTGACTCCGAAGACCCTCGAGAACGTGATTTCTTGAAGACAATCCTACATCGCATCTATGGGAAATTCTTGGGACTTCGCGCCTTCATCCGAAAACAAATAAATTACATGTTCCTGTCTTTCGTGTTCGAGACTGAGTCATTCAACGGCGTCGGAGAGTTGCTAGAAATTCTTGGGAGGTATTTTAAGCTGCGCATTTGCTTATTATCCAGACCGTTGCAGCATTATCAATGGATTTGCTTTACCTTTAAAGCAAGAACACAAGGTGTTCCTTGTCAAGGTTTTGCTTCCACTTCACAAGCCACGTTGCCTGAATCTTTACCATGCGCAAGTCTGTTTTATCCCAAATATCCAACTTTTCCTGAAAGATGTTTTCCGTTTAGCTGGCGTATTGCGTTGTCCAGTTCATTGAAAAAGATTCGACACTTACTCCACAAGTATTCGACGCATTGCTCAAGTTTTGGCCAAAGACATGCAGTTCTAAAGAGGTTCAGAAAAAGGAATCATTTTTTACTTTCTTTCTTCCACAGGTTATGTTCCTGGGAGAAGTTGAAGAAATACTGGACATTATCGAGCCAGAGCAATTCAAAAAAATCATTGAACCGCTCTTTCGACAGCTCTCTAAATGTGTGTCCAGTCCGCATTTTCAGGTTTTTTGTAATCAATCGAGTGCTCTAATACTTTATAATTTTTATTATGTTCAGGTCGCCGAAAGAGCACTCTACTTCTGGAACAACGAATACATTCTGTCATTGATTGAGGATTGTAGCGCACATGTTATGCCTCTCATGTTCCCGGCACTCTATCGCATCAGCAAGGAACATTGGAACCAGACAATTGTCGCGCTTGTCTACAATGTGTTGAAGACGTTCATGGAAATGAATGGGAAATTGTTTGACGAATTGACAGCTAACTACAAGTTAGAACGACAAAAGTAAGCTTAATGCCGATTGTGAACGTTCTATTTTACAATAATGCCGCCAGGGAGAAGAAACGCGAGAAGGATCGAGAGGAGCTATGGAAACGCATGGACTCTTTGGATATATGCATGATGATTGCACAAATTGAGCAGGGAAAATCTCTGCCGGATCCGAACATTTTGGCGAAGACACCTCTGATTCAGTACATCGACAAGCCACCTTCGTCTGTACCAGCAACTACGGCTGGGGGAAGTACGTCGGCTCCGCAAGACGGACAGCCTCAGTCAGTAGCAAAGGATTGGGCGGGCGCTGAAAACATTTCCGGTGGTACACTACAACCTAGCACAAATGCTCCGACCGCCACTCATGCTCCCCTGTAATGGAATAACACAAGAGCTCGAGGTCCTCCGCAGCCATTGATTGGAATGAAACATTACTATGCTTGAGATATCACCACAGGTCCTCATCCGTTCATATATGTAATTTGAACCTTCCCTTTCTCTACGCCGACCGCACTCCAGACTTTGTTCGCCCCTCCAACATTTTCTCGCTAATAAAACATATTTGTTTGTGTTTCAATACCTGATGAACACTTTGCACAGATGATAAAATTAGTTGGTTCCCTGATTTTAAATGACATTGTTCCCTGTTCTCTTTGATCAAAATTTGTTTTGTTAGATGCAGAAGCTATAACAAATAGTGGAACTCTCTCAAATTATCGGACCCGTTTTTCCTAAACTCACTCATGACCAAAGGCGGCGTGCCCTATCCTATTGTTGTAATCTCCATATTCTGTTCTGGTTTCACATTTTCAAACCACGTATTTAGCAGCTTAGCCTTCCCTATACTTCCTATCCCCCAATCGGATCAATCCACAAAGACAAAATGGAAACAAAATACATAATTACTTTCAGTTTATCAAAATATTTTCAAGTTTGAATAGGGCACCATGGAGAAAGCTCAACTCACCATTTTCCTCTATATAAAATAATATTTAATTTTGTAAAAATCAGATCCAAATACGTATATGTAGACACGCTTTCCGGCGAAATAGACAAAGTGAGTAGTGGAAGAAGTTTCAAATAAAGGACATGAATCTCAACCTGCTGGATTGCCTTTGACTTCCTCCCTCACAGTACCCACATTTGAGGTTGAAGGCGGAGATTCAGATGAGATCGCCACAATTACGTCTTCGTCCAAATTCGCATCCTTGTTTCTTTCCTCTGTTTCTCTTACGCGGGGGTCGTAGATCCGTTCCTCCAACTGTTGGATTCTGTGTCGATGGCGGCTCAGTACCACCTTGTGCTGAGTTTGCATTGAGCCTACGAGTAGCTGTAGATTTTCCTGAAAAATTAACAAATTGGTGAAAATCAGTTACAGCTCCAGTTTCAAAATTGCCGATAAAATAGAAAATTAGTATTTTATACAAGTCTGGAACCAAGGCAAACACAATTTTATCATTTTTAATTTTGAGTACTACTCTCCACTGTCCAGGACATTGATGAATGAAACCGAAAAGATGGGCGGACATTGGGCAGAAAGCAGAAGAATTCCTTTGGGAAAAGGGGGGGGGGGCTAGCAGGCGATGTGTCAAGAAGAAAGAAACGTTATTTCTTTTTTTATTCGACGCGGTTGAAATCTGAAATGCGATGAAGATAGCAGCTCTCAAATCTGTTTGAATGGCAAACATGTGTAGGCCTCCTTTATCGGACAATAAATTGAGTCGTTCAAAACTAACACCTCTTCCTATTGGGTATTATGTATTATTACTATTAGTCATACGCCCGAAACAGGTCTAGCGGTCCTCATCACTTACATACAAAAACAGATTGATTGTCACAAACATTGCGCGCATCCCTGGACACATCCAATAAGGAAACCCATTCACCATTCGTCCGATGTTTGTAGAATGAATATTACAAATTGAAAGCGTTTCCACTTTATGCTTAAGACAATCGAAGAACCCCAAAAAGAACAAAAGATGAGGACTGAATGTCGTCGACGAATTCCTGTGTCCATTATTTTATTTGCCCTCTTAAATTGCGAAAACCTCTCAATCTCGAGAGCCCAACAAGCTTATTGTTTCGATCCGTGCCAGATGAATTGCCAAAAGGCGGGACCGAGGTAATAAAGGGGCAGACTGGGTATTGTGCAAAAACACCAAGGTTATGTCCGCCGGAAAGCATCCTCACGTACTACGACTGTTGCCCAGAAGGCTGTTGCCAATATGTAAAGTGGCCTAACTTGTATAAAGATGATCCAAGTTGCAAGATTGATGCCCGACCTTTAGGATTTTCCTATTTTTCATCATATTTCTACTGCTGGCTGGCTGTTGCTGCTGTGCCTTCTTTCTATTCACAGATGCACGCCAGCGTATGTTTCAGAAACGGCAAAGAGAAGAGATGGAGAAGAACAGACATAAATCCATGGTTCGCCCGAGTTCGGGCAGGAGTAGGGGAGGGGGACCCGGATTCCAGCATAATAGACAATCAACCATTGTCTGACTGATCAGTGTTTATTTAATACAACGTGCATGGTGTATTTGTTGTGACTGTCATTCACCGTTCCGATGGTTAATTAAAGACCACATACTACCTACATGTTTTCGGTTTTTATCAATTAGATTAATGTGCCATTCTCGAGTACTGATGTGCCTGATAATTTTTTTGATTTTTTTGGCGCAGCAGATACATACAGTACAAATTTCTCGGAGGAATAACCAGGTTAAATTTTTATCACGTGTTGCCCTTGATTTTGAAGCCGTGACTGTGATCACGGCACATCACTATAGCCACTCGTAAAAATTGGATAAACCCACACAATATGCCGCTGAAGTCGGTCAAAGTCAGCTTTCTTCGGCCCATTTGCAAACGAATTTGCTTCGCCGATTCGTAAATGCTCTCTTTCCGCACGCACAATGCGCTCCCTTTCCGCCTCGTGGTGCGCCCGTAACTCCGCAATCGACTTTTGCCATTTGTCGATAGTCTCATTTTGACGCTGCTCCAGATCGGACTTTTCTCGAATCCAAATTTTTTCGCGCATTTCATAAGTATGCAAACGCATAGACAGGCTCCTATGTGAAGATAGAGAAAACTACAACAATAATACGGAAATTTTACTTGTTCTGCTCCACCAATTCACCGAACTTCGCATCCATTTCTTCGTAACGTGGTTTAATGCGCTTCAATTCCTCCTCATAAACAATTGCCCTTAAAAGAAAAGTGTAATTCTTCGAAAAAAGCTTACTTTTCTCTGAAATCTCTTGATCCGTCAAGCAAGTCCACACATTTCTTTGAGAGAGTGCTGTTGCGCTCATTGAGATACGATACTTGTTCATTTAGCATTGCTGAGTTTTTTTCTGACGCATCTATCTTCGCCTTGAGATCATCTCTTTCCGCTGACAATAAAGTTTTCTCTTTTTGGAGAGCTTCAACTCCAGCTTCCAGTGTTTTCATCACCTTTTTTAATATTGAATATGTATTCATTTTGGAAAATTCAATCTCTTTACTTACAGAAATGACCTCAGAATTCCGCGTTTGTAAGGCATTGTTGTCGCGTTGCAATGTGAATGCACGATTTTCAGCTTGAGATTTTGCCGATCGTGTTACATTTAACTCTGTCTCCAAATGTAAAACTTGCGATTGCACGGCTGCCAATTGGGACTTTAAGGATTGCACCTGAGCATCATTGCTTCCACTTACGTAAGAATGACGTCTAAATTTTGAGGTTTTGATAGGCAACAGTTTTAATGGGAATTGTACTTGCTATTTGAATCTGGGCTTCTGCTTTTGCGGCCGCTCTTGGTGTAGTGGTGATAATTCCTTGATGTGCCATTGCTACTGCATTCCCGTCTATCATCTTCGATGTCATATCTTCGGCTATTTCCTATGTAAGAAATATTATTCGATGAATAGCTCATAAGTGGGGACTGATGAGCAATGCAGTAAGTATAATATTAACTTTGTTTTAGTAAAAAACTGAATCTAAATTGACAATTTTTTATATCTATTTTGAGGTGGGGGAGAGTAAGTATAGCCATTTTTGAGCGGATCTAATTTTGGTAGCATTCGACTCAGCTCGTCGAGACGCTTCGAATAAACTTGTACGGGGCACTATTGAGTTTAAGAAAATATTTGGTAGCTTTTTTCTACCATTTTGCAAGCGGATTAATTCACCACCAAAAATGGGTAAAAAAAGCTACCAAATTTTCTACCAAAATTGGTGTAAAAAGTAAAAAGCTACCAAATATTTCTTAGACTCAATACTAGTACCCCCGCAAATCCAACAGACATAAAGCGTCTAGAGTTCCTTTTTAAGGGTATTAATTCTTAAAGCGAGGGGATTAATTGTCCCCCAAAATGAGATGAATCCCCCCCAAATTGTGAAGGGGACAAGGGAATTTGGGGGGGGGGGGGATTCATCTCATTTTGGGGGACAATTAATCTTATCCGATTCTTAAATGTTCATTTTAAATATTATATAAGTATTAAAGTTTCATAGCTGAAACCTGAAACTTGAATGAATGTCGTCAAATGCGAATTTTACGCCACTTGGGCCCAATAAGAGGTGGCCAATAAGAGAAGAGGGTGGAGCATCCAGTGCAAATGCAGGAGCCGCCCAACACCCGATTCCATCATTTATGCCTAGAGATAATGCCATTGGAAGAGAGATTGGTGAGTAATAATTAACCTAATCAATTTTATAACCATACAAAATTGAAATTTGTACCTACGTCATGGAAAATTTTGTTTATTTTAAATTACAGGTATTCAAGGGGAAGTACTGGCTAGGGCACCTTTGATTACTGGAGCATGTCACAAGTGTGGATTTATTGGACATCTTCCGTTCCAATGTCGCAATTTTATCCAGTTGAAACCAAACCAAAAAACCGACATTGATATTTCGTCAACAAGTTCGGAGGAGTACACAACGCCGCTAACTAACAAAGAAGGTGTGTGTGGTCTAAATCTTTAGATTTGATGACCTAAGGATATATTAGGTGTTATAAGTTATAACAGGAATTAATTTATTAGATAAAAAGGCAGCCAAAAAACTGAAAAAAGAAAGGAAAAAGGCGATGAAGAAGCTTGAAAAGAAGTTGAAGAAAGAGATGAAGAAGTCCCGCAAACGACGACACTCGTCGAGCAGTTCAAGTGATTACTCGGATTCCTCCGGCGGCAGTAAGCATAAACGTAGGAGGAAAAAGGAAAAGCGAAAGAAGAATAAAGACAGAAGGCGCGGACACTCCAGTTCATCGAGCAGTGACGATTGATTTTATTTTCTCATTTTTAATTTTATGCGAGAAGCATTTTACGGTAAAGAACCAATTATGAATCGAATCCTCTTTCTCAATAGCCTGGAGCCAGACGCGGTGGTGGACAATGTTCCTGAATTTGAGTGTTTTCGAAGAATGAATATTGCCATTCCTACGCAGGATCCCGGCTGTCCCGCCGGTCCTGCTTGGCCGGGCACTCCTGGGGGACCAGCAGGTCCGACCGGTCCTGAACACGGTGGCAAGGTTAACCGGCAATCTTCTGTCCAAAAAACTGGATGCCTCTTTGTCCCGGTTCTCCAGGCGGACCGGGGATGCCGTTCTCGCCATCTTTTCCAGCCTGAACGTGTAATAATTAATTACACATAGTGAGTATAAATTATTCACCTGTCCAGGTTTTCCAGGCGATCCTGGCGGACCCTGAGAGGACAAATTAAGTGAAAAAATAAAACTAATTTACCGGTCTTCCCGACTGTCCAGGGGGTCCTAAGAGCGAAAGCAGGCTAATTTAGCGCCATTCCATGTACCTGGGGGAGGCTTCTCGCCAGGAATGAGCTGTCCAGGTTCTCCTGGTGGTCCGCGTTGACCTAAAAGAAGGGTAGACAACCTCTTCGCTGCTTCTTTTCTCACCCGAGGGTCCAGCCTGGCCAGGAGGTCCGGCAGGCCCGGGAGGGCCAGCAGACCCTGCAGCGCCGTCCTCACCATCTGTCATATTATCTTATGTGCATCAATTGCTCCATTCATTCGACCGACTTTTGCCGGGCGATCCCGGCATTCCGTCAGTCCCAGGCGGACCCGGGGGGCCTATTGGTCCTGGGGGTGCCTGGCAGGGACACTGTGGTGGTACAGGCAGAACACGATCATGCAGTTCAGCATCGGCCCCCGGCGCTCCTGGGGGTCCTGGCCCGTCGCCTGGCGCACCATCCTTTCCGGGTTCTCCAGGCGGTCCTTAAGCAGACAGAATGGCTACTTTTTCACTGAAATTGTGCCGCAAGACCGTCCGGTCCGGGAGGTCCCTGCTGGCATGTGCAGCACAGCGCATCGTCAGTCTGACGGCGACGACGATGGCCGAGGCCAAGCAACTCCATAACCAGCATTTCATGCTCCTCCAGCGGTGCACCAGCATTCGCTTCTTCTGCTTCGGCATCTAACGTAGCCAATTCCACGTCGACCATCTCGCGCCACATGTCACGTGTTCGGGATTTGCAGTACTCCACTTCGCCCTATTCAAAAAAAATATGGACTCTTCATTTATGCATTTTTGGCACCTGAACAGCCGCCTGCAAACTCTGGACGTAGTGAAAGACGAGCGGAAACGTGAACATGCAAGCTGAGATTGCGACGGTGCTGAACACCACAGCCGCAAAGGCGACCGGACGGAGAGTGCTCTTGCGACGCTTCTCAGGAAGCATTTCACCCTCGTCAGCATACATCCTGGCCCTGGGTTGGAGAAAATGATGTGCAAGGATAAAAGGTGGATGCGAGGAGATACAAAAATGCAAGGACAAATCCACTTGTGTGATGAGCAAAAAGCTTGAAGGAAAAGACTGACTGGAGCAGATGAATGGATCGAGGGGAATAGCAATGAATGGGAGGGAATGAAAGAATGGTGGGAATGATGATTGCAGGAAATGGCTGAAACACCACTTTGTTCGCATCGCCAGTGCAAAAGAATATCGCCTTCGGCGGCGGAGCAGATGATTGTGGAGGACGGGCGGAGGAGGATAATTGTTTTGCGCAAGGAAGGGAGGAGAGCAAGAGGCGAGGAAGGGAGGAAGCACCACGTTCCGGTGATGTGTTCAGTTATGAGGCAGGGACCAGCAGAAGATTTGGCGGATGTGCAGCAGGCGCAAACTTTAGAATTGAAAGGGATATGATGAATTGATGAAACTCAGTGACCTCAGGCAAACACAGAGATGGGGGGAGGGGGACCAACGAATGAAAACGATAGTTACACTGTCGTCTCCCCTCTCAGCTGCCGCCGGACTGACTCATTTGTTTATTCATTCAGTCCTTTTCGTCCCTTGTTCATACTTCTTATCATTCCATCACTTACATATTACATAACTATGCTACCGCATTTTCTAACTCTGTTTGCGGCTTTATTCCAATTGTCCTATGCTCGATTGCTCTCCTCCCATGGCCATCATGTCCACCGTGCCGAACTGCCTGAAGAACATCTCACCACGGTGCTGTGCCTGGCGATGTACATAAAAACGGGCCTATTGTGCATGATTTCAGCCAGAGTTGATTGCCTATTGGGGATATCCAGCGGAGGTACACGAGACGACCACCGACGATGGTTACGTGCTCCAGCTGCACCGCATCCCGTACGGCATAAACAAAAGAGGTCTTTGCGGGGCAGGATTACCTAATGTTGGAAAGAACACTTTAAGAGAGCCTTTCCTGGCCAAATCCAGTTCGGCCAGTGTTTTTTCTGCAACACGGTCTGCTCGCATCCAGCGCAGATTGGGTCACCAATCTGCCGAACCAGTCACTCGGTGGGTGGGTCAAACCACCAGACGGATATCCGCACTTGAGAATTGTGCAGGATTTCTGTTGGCCGACGCCGGATTCGACGTGTGGCTGGGCAATGTGCGCGGTAATTTCTACTCGCGACGGCACACCAACTGGACACGAAGCGACAAGCAATATTGGCAATTCACGTATGCGAGATGAAACGTGAAATGGGCTAGTGGGCGCTCGGAACAAGATTGTTACATTGATCAGCACTTACCAGTCCCATGGGCGGAAAATTGGGCACCAAATGTGAAATTTTCTTAAATAAACTTGACTATAATTTAGGCTTAAACCTTAGGCTTAGTAGGTTTAAAGGCTTAGGCTAAAATGCGACGATTGGCTACACTTTGGGGTTAGAAGTAAGCTTAGGCCTAGGTTTACATAGGCTTGTTTAGACAATTTATCCTGCTTCTCAATTTTTCTGGGAACCGTTTGCCCAGATGGGACGAGATGGCGGAGAGAGATTTGCCCGCGATGCTGGGCAAGGCACTGGCGGTCAGCGGCCAGCAGCACCTGCACTATGTGGGCCACTCCCAGGGCACAGAGATCATGTTCGCGGCGCTGTCCGGTAACGGCAGTGTGGCCCAGCTGCTAGCCAAAAGAGTGCGCAAGTTCTTTGCACTGGCCCCTGTCGCCTCGGTGGCACACATTCGCGGACTGATCGCCTTTCTGAGTCGCTATTTCGGCCGCGACCTCTGGGTAAGTGTGCCAGGAACAATAATATTTTGTCGTCGAAATAACCGTTTCCACGTTAAATATCCGTTTTAAAAGGCCCTTCGCTGGATTTTCGGCACTCGCGAATTCCTTCCGCACAACTGGGTGACTGCACTTTTCGCCGCTGTGACCTGCGGGGAGCAATGGGAAACTACGCTCTGTGACAATGTGCTGTTCCAGATTGGAGGGCCAGAGAGTCGTCAATTCAACCAGGTGGGCAAGGGCCATGCCCAAAACGGCAATTTGCAATCCCAGAGTCGACTGATGGTCTACATGAGCCACACTCCCGCGGGCACCTCCACCTGGAACATTCTGCACTGGGTGGGCACTGGGACCACTGGTGCATTCATTACCTGGGACCAAACTCCCTCGCAGGCACAAATGCGGCGCTCAGGAAGGGTGCAAAAGTTCGACTACGGCAGTGCCAGGGCCAACCTTCAGCATTACGGACAGGCAGAGAGATAGGGTTTCGGCCAACCAGGTTCGGGGTTCTAGGCCAAACCACCGCTCTACAACATCTCGTTGGTGCGCGTGCCCACCTACCTGTACTACAGCCGGGCGGACTGGCTCGCGGACGCGATTGATGTGGAGGAGACCCTCTTGCGCGCCATTCCCGGGCAATTCGTCAAACGCGCCCTCAACCTGGTCAACTTCAACCATTTCGACTTCATCTGGGGACTGGAGGCACCCGAGCGCATTTACCGCGAAATCATCCGAGTGGCGAGGGAGCACGAAATTGTGCACGGATAGACGCGGAATGGTGGTCAGGGAAATTCCGATCTTTTACACTCTGTTTATGAGCATTCAAAATGTGTTTCGATTTGGCAGTCTCAAAGCAGCTTCTTCGCAAACTGGATGATGTCCCCGCCCATCTCAGTGGGCATTTCCAGCGCGGCAAAGTGTCCCCCGTCCTGGTAGACGTTCATTTGGACGAGGTTGTACGACTCCTGCACCAGTTCCCGGGGCTTCACCCCGCCCAGCTCGTGGGGGAAGGCCGCGTAGGCGGACGGCACTCTAACGTAGCGACTGGAGACGCGGTCCGCCACTTGCATGCTGAACGCCTCCTTGTAGTAGCGTTGAGAGGCGAGGATATTGGCGTTGAACCAGTAGATGCATACATTCGTCAGCAGCTCATCGCGCGTGTATTTCCTACAAACGGAATCGGCACAGAACAGTTGGGCCGCCCTGACTTGAGCAGTCCGCCGTCGGGCAGCGAGAGGAATGCGCGGTTGGTCCACGTGGAGAACTTCTCCAGCACGTATGCGAGCAGTCCGATCGGCGAGTCGTTCAGTGCCACGCCAACAGTGTCCGGTTTCGTTGCCTTTTGAGGGGTCTTCAAATCAGTAAAGGCCACGGGGAATTAATTTTCCAATTCCTGTTTTCTCTTTGTGACACGGTCACTCTCTCACCTGGATGTGGAAATAGCCCCCCTCCTCCAAAATCCAATACACGTCGAACAGTGAGAAGTTGCGGTACTGCTCAGGGTCCGCAAACACCAGTTGCGGCGCAAACATGCCGACCAGGGAGCGCAGGAAGCAGCGAACGGAGCCAAAATTGGGCGTGAACACAATGTTTACGTGCACACCGAGCACACTCTCGGGGAACATGCGGCCCATGTTGGAGACGATCAGGGAGCCCCAGTCGCCTCCCTGGGCCATGTACTCGGAGAGGTCTAGGCGCTCCACCATCAGCTTGTGGAAAATGCGCGCAGTTGCTACTGCGTTCATGCCTGGGAAGCAAAAGGAAGACGGGCACAAGATCCCTCCCGCGATACCGCGTTTGTGCGCCTGCTCGGACCACCCGAAGCCGGGATTGGAGGGCGCAACCACCTCGAAGGCGATGTCCGACTGGAGGCCCGCGGAGCGCGGGTCCACCAGCAGCGGGATCAGCTTGTGGAACTCGAACACGCTGCCGGGCCAACCGTGGGCCAGCAGAATGGGTACAACGCGGCTGTAGGCTGACGGGTTCGGTGGACGGGCGTGGATGAAGTGGATCTGTGCGGACAATTGGGGCATTGGCTTGGGAATTGCCCCGCTGACATGCAGTCCCTCAATCTGTGTGCGAAAGTGCTCCCAGCGGTTGAGTTCTCTCTCCGCCTTGGGCCAGTCGAACTCGTTCAGCCAGTAATCCCTCCATTTGAGCAGCTCCTTCAGCGCAAACCCAAACTCAAAGCTCCCGACGTCTTCCAACTGCTTGTGTCCAATGCGCGCATTCTGCAGGCGCGAGCGCAACTCCGCCATCTGTTCGTCGGACACGTTCACGCGGAATGGCACCACGGATGGGTCGTCGGGTTTGGGCTCTCCGCTGCCGAAGTATCCGCTGGATGGGAACTCGACCTGCGGGAAACGCGATGGACTCGAGGGGAAGACGAACCATACGGGGGATGTGTCGGCGGAGGGGTGCGTGAACAGCCAGCGGAGAAGCAGCGCCAATAGAACGGCGAAAGCGACCGTCGAAAGCGCCACACAAAGATTGAACGGCGACATTTGTCTAAGAACGACTTTCTTATGTTTATGTCCGGCTATTTGGGTACCACCCATCCGAGATTTTTTAGATCATGGCACGAAAAGAAAAGGAGAAAGATTGAGAATGCGAATCGAATTGCAAAAATGGGCTATTTATGTATTTATTGGAGAGGACCGGAAAGGACCTTTCCCCCAAACACACCCGCTCTCTGCCTCGCCATTAATAATGGATAATGGTCGATCTTATCTTTCTTTTCCGCTCTTGTTCGTTGACTTGCCCTATTCCTTATTCTATTCACTTTATATTTTCTAAGTCAGGGGCACCAAAGATCAAACTACGAACTAAATATTAGAGATCGGAGCCGTACCGTAATACGGCCGTAAAAAGCCGTAACGGCATGCCGTAATGGAGCCGTAATACGGCGGACCAAATTTTCGAAAAAAGCCGTACCGTAAAAAAGCCGTAATACGTAACCGTAAAAGGCCGTAAAAAGCTGAGTTGGGGTCAATTCTGCGCCGCCGATTCCGCGCCGGCCAATTCCGCGCGGGGGCCAATTCCGCGCTGCCAATTCCGCGCGGGGGTCAATTCCGCGCCAACTTTCAAATATTATATTACAGGTCAAATTAACCCGTTTTCTGGCAAAATAATGGCTCAACAACAACAAATAAAGTCAGAAAAACAAAAGGAAAAGCTTCTCCATCAAGGATATTTATTCCGATTCGACAAAATAATTGCAGCAGGAGAGCAAAAGAGTTGGAGGTGTGAGAAAGACAGAGACGGCTGTAGAGCGCGTATTTGGACTGACTTGCAAAACAATGTGCTCAACATTCCAAAGAATGCAGATGTTTTCCACTCTCACGACGCAAATCCAGCTGACGTAATCAAGAAAGAACGTGTCACTGCCCTCAAGCGCAGAGCCGAAAACACAATGGAACCACCGGGAATGATCCGGGCCGTCGTATTGGAGAATGTCCCATCGCCCGCACTTTATGCTTTTCCGACAACGAATGCGACAAAGAAGGTTAATTAAATATGTATGCATACCTATAGTAGATTAATATTAGATATATTCAGCTCTCGAGACGGAGTCGGCGGTGCTTCGTCTTAGTCAAAGATTTTAGGGTGGGTCACTCTTCACGTGTCTCACCACGGATCGTTCCTGCCATTCACTCAGTAGTTTCCGGGGCTGGCCACTCTTAGCTTTGCGAGTGACATCTCCTTCCTCTCGATATCGCTTGTATATTTGAGATACGACCGATTGACTGACATTAAAGAGCACCGCAACTGCCCGATCGGTCTGACCCAATTTTTTGGCTAGAACGATCGTTTTTTTTGGCGTTGCAATGATAGGTCTCTTAGGCATTTTAACTAAAAAAAATGGATAAAGGTTAGTGCAAACAAAATTGAGCTATGCGCTGTTAAAGTTTTTTTTATTTGTTTATTCATTGCAGGATACATGTGTGAGTATCACAGTATCACTTATACATTGTGTGTGAGATAGAGAGTTTCATTTGAGGTGATATTTGTTAGTAATATATAAATGGTGATGACTGATGAGGATTGGGCTAAGAGATGAATTGATGTAAGATTTTTGAATTGGTTTATGGTTTTGGCTTGGACTATTGAGGATGGAAGACTGTCCCAGCAGTTGAGGGATCTGTTAATGAAGGAGTTTGAAGTTTTTGATGATTTTTTTGGGATTTTGATTTGGTAAATGTGTTTGCGATTGGGTCTTGAAGAGAATTTAAATAGGTCAGTTGGGTTAATCGAGTGATCTGTCTTTCGTTGCCAATTGTTCAAAAAAACTGGCTTATTGGGAAAACTTTTAGCACATATATAGCCGACATCAAGACAATTATTTTTTGCCAAAACACTCCCCCCCCCCCCAACTCGCCACAACCCCAACTCACCACAAGCCCAATGTCATCCCAACTCACCACAAAAGCTATGTGTCCCCAACTCACTGGTGCCAGGTGCCCCCTTCCCGAACTTAGGCTAAAAAAAGCCTACTTGGCTATACTTTTGGCTTAGACGTAGGCTAAGCCTAAGCTAAGATGAGCTTAAGCTTGCCTTGGCTCTAAACTAAGCTTAAGCTATACTAAGCTTGCCTTGGCTATAAGCTAAGCCTAAACTAAGCTAAGCTTGTCTTAGGCTAAAAGCTTACTTGGCTACACTTTGGGACATATTTTAGGTAAATTATCCAATTTGTGGCAAGTTGGGCATAAATAACAATTGTGGTGAGTTGGGATGACATAGTGCTTGTGGTGAGTTGGGCTTGTGGCGAGTTGGGGTTGTGGTGAGTTGGGGTAGCGCCTAGAAATCAAATTACACACATATTTTTCCTCTGTAGTTTGTGTTTGTACTAGGGTTGTCAAATGGTTATAATTAACCGGTATTGGTTTTTTTACCGGTAAAAAATGATTTTTTACCGCCCCTTATAGGATCGGTAAAAAATAAAATTCATTTCTTGGGAACCGAATTTTTTTATTTTATGGTTTTAGCTTGTACAATTGAAGATGGGAGGCTGTTCCAACAGTTAAGAGATCTGTTTATGAAAGAGTTTG
>VAHH01000573.1:0-26339 GCA_013357305.1 Radopholus similis | reverse complement strand
AAAATAATAATAATAACACCTAATTGGAATTATTTCAAATTTTCTTGAACACTGTTGGTTCTCCCCCCTAATATCCGTCAACTTTGACTCTAAATTCAGGGACATTTCGTACATTTTCTGGAGCGGGACATTTCGTGCCCGGGACATTTCGTGTACGCGCCATTATTATTTATTAATACATAATATATGTATGTAGTAATAATGTAATAATAATAAATATTTTGGGTTGGACCTTGGGCGAAAAAAAATAAATGTTGGGCGAAAAAAATATTTTTTTTTGCGTTGGGCGAAAAAATGTAATCCTGGGCGAAAAGAATTTTATTCCAATTAAAATTACTTACACTCGATCGGAAGGCGCCAATTTGACTAATAAATATTCTCTCTCTACCTCTAGTTATTCACCGATCCGGGCTAGTACTAGTGATGGCAATTGTGGCTGAAGCTAATGGCGTCTCGCCTCTACTGAATGGGTAAAAATAAAGAATATTTTGACGAAAACAAAGTTTTAATTTTGAATTAGCGACATGGAGACAAGCTCAAGTCAAGAATCAATGATAAGCACCAATGGGGTAATTTCTACTTTTAACATTTAACGAAACATCCAATTAACATCCTCGATTTTTTAAACCTTAAATACTATCCACTATCCAGACCATTTCTTTTGATTCCAACCACTCAAATCATCAAAACGGAGAAAATGAAGTCACCATTTCTCAGCCAAAACAAGAACCAGCGTCTGAGCAGGTAATAAAAATATAAAAATGTTCTATTAACAAAATGGCTCGCAAAGGACCACGTCCCCTGGTCACGGAGGATACGCTCGAACAACAACGAGACTAACCCAAAACGAGATAAAAGTATGAGTGTCTCTAAAGCGAAGGAAACAAAACCAAAAGAAGAGATAACGACGCCGTCTTCTGGAAGAGGGGAGGATGATAGGTCGTGGGCAGATCGAGTGAAAAGTAAAAGGGAGGTGAAGAAAGAAGTCGAGGATCCGACATTTGCAAAAAGCAAAAACAAACATAAGCTGAAAAAACGTAAAATGAACGAGAGTAGCGAGGATGAAGATTATGGAGAGAGCGATGCCGATGCAGAATACGCCCCGAAGAAGAAGAAACTGAAGACCTCAGAGACAAAGAAATCTCCATCCAGCGCCAAAAAATCAGTGCAAGGGGAATCAAAACAGAGCGGAAAAAAGAAAAAGACCAATGAAGAAGTGGAAAAGCAAGAAGTTTGTGAAAGTTTTAATTTATAAAATATTTTTCCATGGATTTCATTGCAGCCTTCTTCCTCTGCTGTTAACTCCCCAGTTAAAAAACGCAAGAAGGCAGAAGAGGAGGAGGAGGTGTGGAGGTTAGGGAAAAAATTGTATATTTGTCGAATTTTCTTTGCAACTTAAGATGGTGGGAAGACCACACACCGGATCAGCCTTCTGATGGGACAATAAAATGGCGCACACTCGAGCACATGGGTAATCTACTTCATTCGCGAGTAAACGTAAAGTTAATATTTTAGGGCCTGTTTTCGCGCCTTCCTATGTACCCTTGCCCAAGAACGTCAAATTGAAATATGACGGCAAAGAGATGGAACTTTCCGAAGCGGCCGAAGAGGTGGCATCATTCTATGCAAAGATGCTTGACCACGAATACACTTCAAAGCCGACATTCAACAAAAACTTCTTCCACGACTGGAGAAAGGCATAGAGGAAAGCTTTGCTGTATACAAACGAAATTTTAGGTGATGACAAGGGCGGAGAAGGAAAAAATTGCCGATTTGGCGAAGTGTGACTTCAAGTAAAAAATCACTGGGCGTTATAGTTCATAGAGGTTGTGTTTAGGCAAATGCATGCTTACTTCACGGCCGAATCGGAAAAGAGGAAAGCACGCTCCAAGGAGGAGAAGAAGGCAGAGAAGGATGTAAAGGACAATGAAGCTAAGGAATACGGGTTCGCAATGTTGGACGGGTACAAGCAGAAAATTGGCAACTTCCGCATAGAACCGCCAGGACTCTTCCGAGGACGGGGTTATTCAGGGCATTTGGTCGTGAGATTCAGCTATTTTTAGGAGACCATCCAAAGATGGGATCGCTGAAGAGGAGAGTTAGACCTGAAGATGTGATAATTAATTGCTCAAAGGGCGTGAAAATTGCGGCGCCGGAGGGACACAAATGGAAGGAGGTGCGGCACGACAACACGGTGGGGTATTTTGTGGCACATCGCCACTCGAAAAACGCCTATCAGGTCACTTGGCTTTGCTCCTGGACTGAGAACGTGCTGGGAAATAACAAGTACATAATGCTGAATCCGTCGAGCAAACTCAAAGGGCAGAAGGACTGGGAGAAATTTGAGAAGGCCAGAAAGGTGTGGATTAGCAGTTTGTTTGGTTGCCGAATTCAATTTTCCGTTGCAGCTGAAAAGTTATGTGGGTCAGATTCGTGAACAGTACAACAGTGACTTCAAAAGCAAAGAAATGCGAGTGCGCCAACGGGCGGTGGCCCTGTACTTCATTGATAAATTGGCACTTCGTGCTGGCAACGAGAAAGACACCGACGAAGCGGCCGGTGAGCGGGAATGATTGTGGGCCCAGCATCAAAAAAATTCAGATACGGTCGGTTGTTGTTCCCTCCGGTGCGAACACATCAAACTGCACGAGCAGCTGGATGACCAGAAGTACGTGGTGGAGTTCGACTTCCTCGGAAAGGACTCCATCCGTTACTACAACCGAGTACCTGTTGAGAAGCAGGTGTTCAAGAATCTGAAAATATTCATGGATGGAAAGGAACCAGGCGATGATTTGTTCGACAGACTGGATGTTGGCCAACATCGCTCTCAAATTATTGACCGATTGATTTATTTGCAGACCAGCTCTCTCAATCAGTATCTGAAGGAATTGATGGATGGACTGACCGCCAAAGTATTCCGCACATACAACGCATCGATCACACTTCAAGAGCAATTGGACAAACTCACAAACCGTAAAATTAGTGGAGACAAGTTATGACAGCGAATAATGTTGCCACTTTTTAGCCGACGAAACTGTCCATGAAAAGTTGCTCTCCTACAACCGTGAGGATGAAAACAGTCGTTCTGTTTCGACAACCCAATTTTCCTAGGTGCAAACCGCCAAGTCGCAATTCTCTGTAACCATCAGCGTGCGGTTCCGAAATCGCACGAAAAGTCGATGGAAAACTTGGAGAACAAGATCAAGGAGAAGAAAAAGGAGTTGAAGGAAATGAAGTCCGAGCTGAAGAACGACATGAAAAATGAAAAACTTCGCAAAAAATATGAGCGTGTCAAGGAGCAAGTAGCTAAGCTGAAGACACAACGAACTGACAAGGACGAAAACAAACAGATCGCGCTGGGCACTTCAAAATTGAACTATTTGGACCCGAGGTGACGAAAGCGAGAGCTTGGCTGAAATGCTTTTTTGTTCCCAAGGATTTCGGTGGCATGGTGTAAGAAATACGATGTCCCAGTTGAGAAGATCTTCAGCAAAACCCAACGGGACAAATTTCGCTGGGCAATTGACATGGCGAAGGAGGACTTTGTATTTTGAGCACTCCTGTCGGGTAAAATTTGTCATCGCCACTGCCTCTTTTCGTCAACCAACAAACTTAAGGTTGTCTTTTTGGCGAGTTCTGGCAATGCGTAGGGGTTGCGAACACTCAAGATAATTGGAGGGTGTCCGTCCGCAATGCACTAGTTTTCTGTATTTTCTTGTAACCCACCATTTTAATTCCGAATCTAGTTCAGCCAGCAATTCATATCCATCCATTTCATGCTGAAACAATTTGTTAAAACGTAACACCCCATTTAAGATAATGAATGTACTCGATTCTGCCCATTTATCGCTGTCTGTCCAAACCAAAAAATTCATTTGTTAATTTTACTTAATTTTCAGCATTTTAAAGTTTAGCCTCTTTCTATTCTGGTAAATAAATGTTAAGTGGGAATTTGAATTGCCAATCTTTACTTGAAAGTGCGGTTGAAATGTTCAAAAATGGAAATTGCATTAAACGTTAGTGGTGTCTTCAGTGTCCTCGCTGTCTTCGAGCGCATTGGTCTGCTTTGGATTACTGCAGCCAAAATCTTGTAGTTGACGCCTTTGCTCCTGTTCACCATTTGTATGACGGACAATCTCGGCAAGACATTGGGCAAGCGTCCTAGACGACTCCATTCGAGACAACGACATCCAACTAAAACGTTGTTCGAACGACTTAATACAGAAATTGGACGACACCTGATGAATCCCTCGTATTTGCGGAGCTTCATTCTCCCAGTGACGGACGAACGGCAAATATTCCTGAGGATCAGTGCGGAAGTAAGTCGAATGCTGCGTGTTATTGGACCTTCAGAATCGTCCTATAACCGGAGAGAAAACTGAGTGTGAAAAATTGGCAAAGACCGTGATTTCTCTCTTCACGTGGGCATAGGCGTGCCTCCGAATGGCCTCTATCGCAGCAAACTGAGAATACGCGGCTGGAGGTGGTGCCTGTTCTCGAGTGCGTTCAAACTGAAGGCGAAGCTGTGCCACATACTCGTGGAAACCCATTTCAAGCCGCTGATGCATTGCCCTCTCCAAATTATGATCGGTGCAGTGAATATCCTTAAACCAATCAAGCAGTGTACGACAAAGCAATCGAGTTACCTGCAAGTGCGTTGTAATCGACCATAGGCTGCGGAGAGTGTTATCGCATTGGGGCCATCTGCACCGAATGAGTGGAGAATCCGAATCCTGGGCGTGCTGTTCCCCATTCACTTCGTGCTTTTCCCCATCGTCCTCTCGCATTGCAAATGGATCCGCTTTATGTTGCTGGACTAGCGGAAGAAGGTGTTCATCGTAGATGTGGAACAGCATTTGCGAAGCCGAAGGAAAGAACCTTTGAATTGAAATGATCCAGCGCTTCCGCTTTTTCGCACCTTGCACAGGGTTCTATGGGCCACTCCTCCTCTTCCTCATCCATGCATTGCATCAACCATTCGCACATGAAGTATTCGTCTCCTCCTCCATCAACAGATGGTGGTTGAAGATAGACGGTGTCGCCGTTGTTTGTTGGTGATGACATCGTGGTTACCACTGCTTCGGAACGCAGAGGAGATTTCACTCTATCAGCGGCATTTGGTGACTTTGTACTCTGTTTCGCGGGTGCGGTGGTATTGTTCGCGGTAACCTGCTCGTGCTGCTGTTCAGATGAACGGACTCTGGCGTAAGCGTCAGGATTAAGCACGGGCTGAACTGGCGGTGGCAAAACGTTGTTGGCCATCCCGTGGTTAATGTTGCAGGCTGTACTACTGCCATTGTTCGTTTGCGGTGGTACGTACGGTTGCATGCGGAGTGGTGCTAGGTTCTTCTTGCTGGGCTGTAACAGTGGCGAATAATCTCCGAATCTGGAAGCGATCAAATAACTACCGCGATGTAGGGCTGCACTGAGTGTTCGCCGTGCAATTCGACCACCTTGATTCCCGCCAGTCCAATGTTGCCAAATGATGCTGCGTCAGTCGTGAGCAATCCGACCAGTACTGATATCGATCTTCCTTTAAACCAAATCAACGTGATTTTGGTACCTTCAATCGCGCGCGTTTCATTGGTCTCCAAACGAGCTACCATTTCGCACATACTTCGACCCAAATTCGTGATCTGCAACACAGCGTCTAATGCAACCATGTGCAAGAGAATATCTTTGAGAGCAAGGAGCGTGAAAATTCGCTCAAGAACACACTAAATTACGGTACTTTTTATATAATTCCGCAAAATTTAACCGATTCCTCGAAGAAATCGCAGATCAACGATTCATTTTCGTGGGTGCGACACAGACCGGCAATGATCTCCATTGAGCGCAGTACCATAAACTTGTCCGCAGAATGCAGTCCCTTTTTGAATGTTCTCAGAAACAAATTGCTGCTCGGGGCAGAGTCGCAGAAAACGTCTACCAATGTGAGGAGATTTATCTGCAATATCGTTTAGATGCTAATTTGCTTCCAAAATACAATGTACGCTTTTGGAAATGTTGCTCAGCGTTTCGAGGGCGATTTTGCGCAAGTTTTGCCAACGGCAATTGCATACACATAAGAGCAATCTAAAGCACCACCAAGCCTTTATCGGTCAACAAATGCCACTTGCCTAATCAGAGGTCGGTTCTGCGCGAGTGGGGCAGCATTGCACTCTTCAAAAGACAAATTGTGGAATACAGCCATGATGTTGTAGATGCGCCAATTTATCGGCTTTTGTACATTCAAAAGGTCGTCTTCCATCAGCTCTCGGACGAAACTGTGCTTTTCGTTCGGCCTCAGTCCTTCCGGGTTGTAGATGGTTGTCCACAGATCCTTCTCCTCCAAACAGGCGTTGGCCCAAAATTGAGCGTAATCGAATTCGGTGCTTTGACGCCACCAATCGTACAAATGGGAAAGTGAACTCGGATCTAGATATGGAGTTGTATTGGCAGACATAAAAATAAATAATAAATATCTAATGACCCTCAATGTCGATGCAAATTCCGCAAAGCGCCACAAGTACGTTGATTAAATGGGGACATTGGCTGAAATTCAGCATAAACGGGCCTAAATTTGAGTATAATGGCTATCGGGATAAGATCTTAAGAGAGCATAACCTGGATGTGAAAGAATGGTGAGTACATTCAGTCCAAAGGAAACTTCATTTGGAAGTCCGCTGAGAAGCGCAAAGACCAATTTGTGGAATTCGGGCACAGATGGAGTTGTACTGATCGCAGCTAAAAAGTTGCTTGAGCAGAATTAGCAACAAATAAAAATCAGTCAGCCCGACATTTCTGCACACTGAACGGCGGATCAGAACAGGCGGTGGGCGTATTCAACGACTTGAACCGATTCATTCTGCCAGCCAGCATGTCCTGCTCGTGCAAATCATCCGGACCATCATTTCCGCTTTCGCTTTGCTCAAATTTAGACAAAAATCGCATGTAGATGAAGTGTATGGCATGCTCAGCCATTTGGATGTTAGAGTCAATTCCGAGTTTGAGAAGCACTGAAAAGTAGCAGGCAATAATGGACAATGCTCTAA
Source organism: Radopholus similis (assembly GCA_013357305.1). Lineage (NCBI taxonomy): Eukaryota > Metazoa > Nematoda > Chromadorea > Rhabditida > Pratylenchidae > Radopholus > Radopholus similis. The sequence continues at coordinate 19,305 of VAHH01000573.1, read as the reverse complement.
CACCGTTTGCACCTTCATTCCAGCGGTCTAGCGCAGTCACCTTTTGCCACCCTCCGAATGAACAAACTGCCTCGTAAAGTCTGAAATGGGATACCACCACATATTTGGCAATGAAAAATTACACAAAAAGGTCGATCTCCTGTCCATTTGCCGAAGGCGCTCTAAACGGGCAGCTCCTGAAAAGAGTGTCACAATTGCATCAATCCGAATAACCTACCACTTTCGCCTGTAAAAACAGCGGATGCTCTCATAAAACTGCTCACGTTTCTTAAATTGTTCTGAAGCGATAGTCAGATTATCCAAATAATCATCTATCGGCATGCGCCTTTTACGAGAAAGCATTTTTACGTCCTGAAAGCAAATGTAAAAGAGTGCAACGAACATCCCATATATGACAATTAACTGGATGGACGAACGCGAGTTCCCCAATAAACAGTTACACATATTATTGAATAAGATGGGAATTTTAAATTCTAAATATAAGTAACAATGCTTAAATATAAATTTGCAGCGAAAGTGTCATTTCGTTTCTCCGACCCGTCGGACATCATTTTCCACGAATCAGCAGATTCTCGTGCATTGCGGATGTTCGAACTAATTTCTTTTTTTCGGTAATAAATCATGAACGAAGAAATTAAAAATCTGAACTATTTTTATTCAATAGAAAAATCTTCTACGTATCTTACGGAGGCAACAAAGCAATGCACATACGAAGTAGCATAGGCACCAACACCGTAGAACTGGACCATTGCGGGATTGAGTCGACGCTTCACACGACTCCGGAGGGAAACAGTCGGATCCACAATCTGTGGGCAGTTCCCCGGTTTGTACAAGAAATACCCAATTTATCGTGTAGAAACCCACAAAGTCGTAAATGAGACGAACCCACGACGTGTGAACAACCAATTTGTCATAAAACTCGGGGGCCAATTGGCTGATCTGTGGTATGAATCAGATTGCACCGGTTAAATTTGGGAAAGCGAGTCCTGCTAAACGATTTCACCTTTGGCAGATTCCTACCGGACACATAGGGAAAATCGTGGTGCTCGACGTGATATCTTGAATGTGACGGATGTTATCTCACATTGGAGCCGATGGATCCCCATGAATACCCGACATTGAAAGTGACCAAATTGATCGCTCCGTAATAGCTGTACGTTTCCTGGCCCCGTGCGAACACATAATGGTCACTGATGAAATGTGCGGCCAATGGATGCAGACCTTTTTTGAATATCAGGGCCAAACAATTTTCGATTGAGTACCCAATCCAACAAGAAATCCACCAAACATGTAGGCGAAAGAACGCCACCCGAAAAAATGGACGATTGCCCAGTCGAAGAACATTTGGAGCAGGGCATTGGCAACCTCGAGATCGGTCACGGACTGAATAGAAATCATTCCAAGGAAAATGATTGTCAACACTTTTTTGTAGATTGTGAATGGGCGGAACCCGTAGAACACAGGTTGGAGTATCACCCAGACAAGTTTGCCGAGTTTGCCAACAAAGAAGCGCGCCTCGAACTCTGTGGGCACATCCTTAACCATGTGAAAATGGGTAAACAGTTCCGAAGGAACAGAAAACTTATGATAGGTTACTATTATTTTAGATATATAAACTAACAGTGTCGATCACGTCCTCGCCCAAATTGCGATGATGTTCCTGAAGATAATAAGGTCACATATAAAAAATATCGGCCGACCAAATGATATTTTTTGAAGGAAACAGACATCGGGATGCACATTGGGAGATTGGCAAGAAATCCGAGCAATCGATTCTGTAAATGAAGTAAAGTGCCAAAAATGGTGTTTAGAAGACCTGAAGTATCTTGCCATGACCAAATCCCAAATTGTGGGAGCACTCGTGAACAGCTGAAGAGCAAAAGTTGCCAGTCACAATTTAATCTCCCACCGAGAGTCAGTGCGTGCGAAATGGTGCCGCCAACTGCGTAGGCTTGCAAACAGACCAATGTCCAGTGAGAATCTAAAAGTGAACTCCAAACGGGTGTGGAGGGGAAGGGACAATTCCGCGCCAACTTTCAAATATTGTATTACAGGTCAAATTAACCCGTTTTCTGGCAAACTAATGGCTCAACAACAAATACGGCCATAGTTTTTGCAAAAAAGAAATTTCAATGTTTGACTGAAAGATCAAAATAAATGAACGAGCTGTAAATTGGGATGGTGGAAAGAGGGATGTGTGACTTGTAGGTAGTAAATAAGCCTACTTGGCTTAAGCTAAACTTGCCTTGGCTTAGGCTAAAAAAGCCTACTTGGCTACTCTTTGGGCTTAGACGTAGGCTGCGCTTAAGCTAAGCTAAGCTTTTAGACCTGTAATACAATATTTAAAAGTTGGCGCGGAATTTACCCCAACTCGGTGTGGAGGGCAACTAACCTCGCAGCAAATAGGCCATAAATATTTGGAAGAGGACCATTGTGAGAACGACATACCTGAATGGATGGGTGCGGAAGGCGGGGAAAATGCCATCCTCACTTGAGACTTCCATCTGTAAAAAGTCGCGATTCATTTTCTCTAATCCAGTGCCAAACAAACCGATTCCGAAGTACTGCTTCACCTCCGGATGCGTCTCCAATATGTTTTTGCGTCTAAATTTTATTTAAGCCCCGAAAATGGGCTGCCCGACCTGGTGGCATGTGGTTCCTCATCATATGCCCACTCAAAGTATCCCTCCATCGCTTGGATAGATGTAACCGCGCTGTGTCGCTTCCTAATTAGTGGTTGCGGCAATTGACAGATAGTTTTACACATATGTATAATGCATGGATTTGGCAAAATCATTTAAATGTAAGGCGCATTTTGAAATTAGCCAAACATGTTTAACATTGCAATACACAAATCGAACTCCTAATGCGAAAAAGTCACATCAGTTCACGAAGTGCGTACTCGTTGTAATATTGGAACTTCTTTATGCCCCTCTTCTCATCCTCCCTCACCTTTTTCCGCTTCTCTTCTGCCAATTCCTCGGGCGTTTTCTCCACTTCGGTCATTCGCGTTTCCTCCCTTTTCTTCTTCTGTTTCTTGTCCACACGCGCTATTTCCTTATCGCTTGGCACTGGCTCCCATTGCTCCACACCGATCGCGTAATAGGCCTTCCCAGGCATCGTCATCAGACATGCACGATTGATGAACGGCCCCAGTGCAGGATTGCGCAACTTGCACAACGCCGTAACTACCGACCCTATGTTCGCCACTATGTGCTCGTCAGGCATATCCAGCTATAAAATGTCCGACTTTATCAGCTATTCCTAAAGCTACATGAATGAACTAACCTTACCAACCAACGGTTCGCAGATTCCCCAATGGGGGTAGACGGGGTCACCTCGTAAAATCAGATTGATTCCATCCAGGAATTTTTCAACGATAGCTGGCAAATCTGGACCAATCCCGCCTTAATTTTTTCCTAGTGGCAGTACAATTCCTACTACTGTGTACCATTAGCTTTTGTCGGGTAACGAGATTTAATCACTCCCCGCAGTGACACGATGTGTGAGCTCATGTCCTCGTGAGCCACACAAAAGTCATAGTCGTCAATGAGAAATTGGCCTTTGAGAATCTTGGAAATTGCTTACACAATTATAAGTCTCTTTTATCTTCTTCCACAATACCTTCTTGATCATTTCTGGTCCCAGGGCAATGTCCGCTCCTGCGAGCATCGCTTGATCCTGCAGTTCTTTGGAGCCGGCAAATGCAAGAATTGTACGCTTCTCTTTGTGTTTGAAGGGGAAAGGCAGGGCAATCAATTGGCGGGAGTCGGACACCATTTTTGTCTAATCAAAACAGTATCATATGAAAATCACCAAACGAACCGATCTTTCTATTTTCATGTTTAACTCAATACGCAACTTTAGTGGTGCATTTGTGAGACCGAAAACTGTCGGTGATTGGAGTCGGCGGTGCAATTTCTAGAAAAAACACTGATTATGACATTTGCTTTATGAACACTTTAAATAGCTAAAAAGCTTCACCAGTGCTTCTTCCACGGTATAAAATCGTGTCCTCACATCTTTGGTGAAATAAACAGTGCACGGGGTATCTTGCGGCAAGTCATTTTCTGCAGTTGAGTCATATCTGCCAGGATATTGGAGTGAGGTTGAGGCCCTAAAATAAACGATTGGATCTGATGCAACTATTAAAATCGTAATTCTTACATTCCCTTCACCTTATGCATGCGGACTCGCTCCATAAAAGTGTATCGCTTTCGTTCCGCTTCTCTTGCCTCCCTTAATGCCCTACGCTTTAGCCTTTCCGCCTAGATAGGTATACAAATCAACCTTACAAAATGAGGGAATGCAAATTTGTACCTTAGAAACAGGCGCTTTCCTCCCACGCTTCAACCCCCTCGTTTGTTCCCATTGAATGCCAAGTGAGGTCGCAGCAGGAATTCTTACGGCAATAGGTGGAATCCGCAATTGACCTGGCAAGTGTGCTGCTGCGCGACAGAAAACAGCGACTGTCAGTGCTCCAATCATCCTGAGATTTCAAGAAAGCGATGATTGATCGGCTCATTTATTAATCCAGGATATAAGGATATAACCAACAGTTCGCTCATAAATTTTAATCATATAGGTGCATTTATGATTTATATACACATCGTACAAATTTCGTGGATTGACATTTTACATAGTAATTCTAATAGTATGTACCTATCAGATATTTTAGTTTATACAAAATAAAATGATACCTAACTTGATTAATAATTTTCATGAGCTTACAAATGGCTAAATTTGAAGAAAGTTGTGAGACAAAAATTAGTCACCTAAGATATTATTCAAAGTTTCGATACATTTGAATTTAGCAAAATTTGGCCGTTTTGTTTATCAAGAAAATTGAGAACAGAATTTTTACCTCCTTTTTGCAATTTTACAAACAAATACGCTCTCTATGTGAACACCGTGTACGATTGAAAACTTGGAGCATCATTTAATCGAAAAGGGAGAAAGAATGAGTGAGAGTTGGTAGATTACTGCCACTGCGTTTGTTATGTCCAGATAATTCCAATTCAAACAGTGTCGTCGTGAAACCACCATCGTGTTTTGTTCGGAGATTTGTTGCACGTCCGGACATAGAATGCGTTGTCGGGGGGTGGTTTCTTCTCTTTGCAGCTGGACAGCATGGATTGAATCGAGAGACAGACCGAAGATACACTTAGTGCCTTCAAAAACGATGTGTAATGAATGTTTTTAATGACTGAATAAACAGGAGTCCAGTCGTCGCTCAGGATGCTGAGGCAAATGTGACCGTTCGAGTACACATGAGGGTGAATAGGAATGTTTTCGCCGGTAAATGTCACCTTTAAACGCCAATTAATCAATTAATGATTATATCCGTCCAATTGTTTCGAATTCACTTCAGGAGAAGAAAACGGATATTGGTCGTCGAACCTGAATTGCAATTGGAATATCTCGTCCTCGTAAAGTGTATTCCTTAATTTAATAGAATATTATACGATTATTAGTTACTATATTGAAATGTAACCTTGCGCCCTCCAAAATTAGAGTCCAACAACGCATGTCTGAACTCATTTGCTCCTCTTGCATCAATTTAACTCCTTAAATTAATAAATGGACGAACAGAAAAAAGGTCCGATATACGAAATACCAGTTGGAGGCTCTGTTATCAATTGCCCTAATTCCTAAAATTAAACGATAAAAGTAGAAAGCATATATGCAGTGGCAATCATTAAAAATTGGAGTCCCGACCAACGATTTATTTTTTCACACCGATACACCCAATGTCTTTGATTGCCTGTGAATCAGAATTTAAATTTACCTTTGCCAGTCTTCGTTTGCTAGCATCCATTTTGTTGTTGATTAGAATTTGGAAAGGCTTATTGGCTTAAATGATGATGATGACTTGATGACAGAACTCTCGCATATCTAAATCAAATCAGCAAAAATTTCTAATTTGAAATGTGAAAAAGAGGAATCATCAATCTCATTAAAATATAAAAGACACAATAGTACCTATAAGCTATAATACCTAGTAATAGTTACTAATATGTAGTGTAGGTAGGTATTCAATTTTTTCACTAAATATTTTCTTTTCCCTTTAATACTAGTTAGCCTGGTACCTGGTATAAGGGGATCAGAGAAATTAACTGGAATTGTGTGACCTTTGCCCCCCCCCATAATGCAAACCAATTGCAGGACTGGACTAGGTATATATAAAAACTTGCATTCTGATCAGATGGGTTATTTCTATAAAAGAGATGTGTCCCCTTCTTTCTTCTCCATCATTCTCCCCTCCTTGCCTATTTACACATCAAATCAACTTGTGACTTGACCTGGATGACAAATATAGTCAAACGGCGACGAATGTGCCTCTGGGCCCATCCACCCAAATCCAGCACCAACAAGGGCCAAAGCCAAAGGGAATGGATGTGCAATGTTGTGCATCAATTGCCTTCCCTGCAGTGCCAGTGTTCCCATCTGCATCTGGTTCTTCTTCGCCTCCCCTTCCTTCCTCTCCAGTCACCATCGTTGTGCAATCCCCCCCCCCCTCATCCACCCGCAAACCGGCTGTTGTCCATTCCATCGCGCAATCCAATCCAGCCAGAGAGGCGAATTACGCATCCCCCTTCTTCCTCGCGTCCTAATTGCAATTGCGCGAAGGATTTCTGCTACTTCCAGTTGCTGCTCCCTTTTTTGCACTCTTCCCTGCCCTCATCCGCTGCTCCTCCATCTCTCCATTCGTCTATATTCATCGCCCTTTTGGGCCCGTTCTAAATAATGGTAACCGCCAAAGCTGTTTCTTCGTTAACATAAAAGCTAGCCTCACCGATAGCGATGACCATTCTTCTCCAATTTATGAGAATGGCAACAATGTTATTCTTCGTCTAATGGGGATTATCTCCTCCCATGGAATGAATGTCTTTCGCTACGAAAACAACAACCCAGAATCTCGCCAATATGTGCGGTATCTGTTTTTGGGCATTCAATCAAAGGACTAGGTACACATTATTTGTTGACCCTTTTACCCCTCAGTCAGTCAGTCCCAATTGATCGAAAGTTTGAAAGATGCGCGATGTATCAGTTTGAAGTTGGTGGCTGATAACTTCGGAACAGGACAACCCGCCGACGCGATAATATTAGAGAAACTTGGCTACAATTTAGGCCCAGAAATAGGCTTAGGCTAAGCTTAAGCAAAAATGCCACGATTGGCTACACTTTGGGATTAGAAGTTTCTCTAATATTATCGCGTCGGCGGGTTGTCGCGTACTGGATAACTTCGATGCTTGCCGCCAACTCACCCAAATCCCGATTGCCATTCTTTTGCCTGAACTTGAAAATTCTCCTTGCATTTTAACCGAATCTATTTTTGCTGTCTCCCCTGCTCAGGCTGAGATGTTTGCCATATTCGGAGTGTATTCCGGCAATATTGCACTCGTTTCGGCCTGACCGGGTGAAAAGGGCCATAAATAAACCGACAATTTCCCGCTCCTTCTCTTTAAATTCAAATTTTTAACAATAAAACCAGCATCAGCATGGAAAACGGATGGAAGGAGGTAGGTAAATATAAATTAATATTAACACTCATTAGGTATTTCCTATTTATTATTAAATTATTATTAATCAAGTGAAACAATTTTTCTGGTATACTCGAAATTCGTTCAGTGAAATTAGCCTAAAATGCAGTTCTAATGTTTATTATTAATTATTATAGAAAACGAGAATTGGGGATACGAATTTGTTTTTACATTTTACAGTTGGCATCGATGTGTCCTTTAAGCCATAATAATTGATGGATGGAACATTAATAATAATAAGTATTAGCTGCAAGTGATTTTGTTAAGTAGTGGATGAGGTCTTTGATCGCAACTTAATTTGGGGCGATATCTGAGTGGTGAAATTGGCTGTGTTGGTGCTTGCAAAATAGTTTTGGATTGAATTACTGTTTTATGGCGGTTAGCTGAGAAATGCTTTGTAACGAAAGGTGATGAAGATTACTAACTGAATTTGAATGACATGGCAGTGAACTCTGGCTAAAATGTTGTGATTGAGGTTTGGGGTTTAAATTTCTTCTTCGTTGGTTTGATGCTGATGGTGGGAATGAGGGTTTAGTGTGGATGGGGTGGGGGAGTGGAGGCGGGGGGAGGCGTTGGCGGAGGGGCAGGCGCTGCAGGGAGTGAGGCGATTATCTTCTTCCAGTACTGCTCTACCAGGTCCTGGAGCTGTTGCCACTGTTCCCTCCTGCAAAATCAACCAATGCCAAATAGTACTGCAGAGCATAATTCCTGTTTTAGACCATCCGGCACACGTAGAATATATATAGGTATTGCCAATTCCCAAACCCACCCTGTGCTTGTTCCTCTGCTCACCCGAAGATGCCGTGATGCTGCTCGTACTGTCTGCCCAAAAAGTCTCCAATCTGCTTGTTCGTTTCGCGCACATTCGTCATCACTTCTCGTTGAAACTTGTAGAGCAGGACTGCAAGCAACAGGGCAGCAACCAAGAGTAGCCAGTATTTCCAGTTGGCGCGCAAATGTGCCGCTGTTTTCCTGATGGCGGGGCGAGGACCCTTAAATGGTGATAAAATGATTAATAATAATCACTTCTTGCTTTATCCCTTTCATTACCCGCTTCACTGCTCTGCCTATCTTGCCCAGCTGTTGACCCACTGCCTTCGGTGCGCCCTTTATCGCTTGAACCACTCTCCATCCTCCTATCCCTACTGCTCCTCTTTGCACCTTCTTTGGCACTGGCGACCGTTGAGATTGCTGCTGTTGGATGTGAGTGGCAAAGGTGCGGGAGCGCAATTGAGGAGGAGACAAGGAATCGCGACCAGCACTTGAAGTAGACACAGAAATGGCGCCGTAGGATGGAGCACCTGAATCGGTGGGACAATGTTTAAAACTGAATGGCCTCACCCCTCGTGTACGATGCCGATGTCACCGTTTTTGTGGTGCTGGTGACACGCGGCGAAAGACGAGAAACCCTCCCTTGTTTGGCACTGACAGCGGCCGGTGCCGTGTGTACCTTTGGAAGTGAAATATCAATGTGAGAATGTTAAAATTTCAAAAAGCGTTTCTGTTGTCTTTTGAACAACATCTCATGTCTCATACACAACAATTTCCATCCATTCATTTATCACTTTTCGTGAGCGCGAAGCGGAACGAGAACGTGAAGGCACTGGCGTTGTCTTTGGCTTGAGTTTCGGCGTTGCTGCCTGCTTTTTTGGGCCTGGCTTCTTGGCCGGCGACTTGGCTCTGGGTCGTTGTCGAGAGGCACTCTGGGAACGACTCGGCACTCCCGCTTTCTTGGGTGGACGACCGCGTGAGGGAGTCCTCGTTCTCGGCTTAGTTAGAAGTAAATCCAAAATGCATGCAAACAATATCGTGACAGACCATTTTGACGAACTATAGTAGTAGCCAATGGACGAATCGGAAATCGTCTGATTTTTTGGTTAATAATCCTGCTTAATATTATAGTATAAATACATACTACCGTGGCCAAAAGTTTACAATCAAACATTGGTAATAAACTAATAAATAATAATCCAATTTACCTTATACATAAAACAACACATAAGGCAACAGCTTTATCTTTTGTTTTTTGAGGAAGCCAGGAAGCGAACAGCGAGAGTGAAGGGGCAGCGAGTGCTGAAATCGAAAGAAAAGGACGCCACCCGACTCCCCAGCCAATGGGAGCGGCGACAGCACACACTGGTTTTTGGCTTCACTTTTGTGTACTCTGCCCTTCGGGGTAGGTGGGTAGGTAGTGCACACAGGACTGGACAGTGGCGATTGGAGAGATGAGGGAACGCAGAAAGGCGACCATCACCATCAGCGACAGACAAAAAGACGTGATGATGACAACGGCAACCAACCGGCAAGGTCTAGTCTCTAGTCTAAACATCTAAATTTAAAGTCTAAAGCTAAAGGTAACCTGAGTAGTGAATACGCTAATACTCTAATACTACATATTTCTAATACCAATATCCTATAATATGTAAAGGTGGCTGACACCTGCACCTGAGAGTCAAACCTATTGTACATATTTACTGGTGCAGTGTCAAATGGCAATGGGGGGATAAATAAATATCCCCTATCCTCCCTGCTCCCTATCCATAATCCCGAATTGATCGGTCCATTAACCCGTCATCAGGTCATCACTTATTCCCCTCCCCATTCGTCGATTTTCGGCCTAAGGATAATGATAGTTGTTAGCTATCAGGCTATCACTACTTAATGAATCGTATTTGAGTTGGGGTCAATTGCGCGCCGGCCAATTGCGCGCCAATTTTCAATTATTGTATTGGAACTCGGCGGGCATCGACAAATTATAGCTCATTCGACGCGTCTCGACGAGTTGAGTCGAATGGTAGCAGAATTAGGCCGATCCGACTAATCTGGACAAAGTTATGGCATGTCAAAGTTTGGTCGGAGATCGGTGGGGGACAACCTATAATCAATATAAAATTATAAAGCCAAGCATGCAACGCTAGACGGTACCCCCCACTAAAACGTCAGAACAGGTAACGAATTTTGACAACAGAACTGAAATTGGTACAAATGTTTAACATGTCATAACTTTGTGATTGGTCGGACATGCGCGACGACTCGGTTTTTCAAGTATGAACTGTCATTCGCTACTCCTTGTCGACACTCTTTATTGCTGTTTCATAAGCTTGACGTGAATTGGTGTCCTTGACGTATTCACCAATATCTAGCTGCAAGCGTTCAGGGAATTCGCCCAGAAGTCTCTCTTAGATGATATTTGAAATTTTGAATCCTTTCCAGCATTATTTCGTGATTGTCGTTCGATACGCGTCGATTGAGCTATTATTTATGTATCAATGCCAAAGCCAAGCATGCATTGCTATAAATATATTAAATCTAGATTTTAATTTTAGCTTAATGAATTCGATAATCATAGTTAGCGAATAAATGTTATAAGAATTGCGTTTTGCAGAACATTCATAGCAACATGACATTCCAAGGTAGTTAACACTAAGCGGTTAACGCTCACACTCTCTTTGCTCGGAGAAGGGGTCGGTCCACAAAGTCATCTCCGTTAACCCATATAAAGGCGGAAAATGCGGCGAATATTGCCGACCAGAATAGTGTTGCCCCCAAATTCTCTGCAAAAGATTGGTCGGATCAATGGTTTTCCATCGCGTTCACCTGAAACCAATATACAGAGTATAGTCATCGCGGCCGAGAACACAGCTCCGGCAATTGCCGCCCCGTTAGCGTCGAAGTTGACAAGCGAATGGTCTATTCTTTCCGGAAGTGAATTTCCATCGATCGCGCAATTTCCGAGGAACAAGTTGATTGCATCCTAAAAGGACAACAACCATAAAAAAGACATAGGTACACACATATGTCGCAGGCAATTTAGAATGCAAATTAGATTTTGCATGCTAGGTATTTCTCCGGTAGATAAAAAAATGTGAAAGATCCCTAAAAACTGCCCAACCCGAACACACCATATGTATTGAGCTGTGTCCCAATATTGTATTTTTTCTTTTAGCCGTCGTCCCATCGCAGTTTAACTGCTCCAAAGTTTTGTTTGTTTGCTGACTTTTGTAAAGATCAATACCATCGAAATGCGATAATTTTTCGACAATAAAACAGTACGATTGGACGGCTGAATTGCAATTGGAAAATTCTCACTTGGCGATAACCATCCATGAAATTGTTTTTGAAATAGCGCGCCAGTGAGTTCTGCAGGTCCGCCATAGCCCCAGCCATTGTTCGCTTTCCAATTCGCGTGTAGTCCGTCTGAGAAAATAATTAAATGCCAAATTGGTTTAAATAGGATGTCGTTTTTTCCTCCGCTAGATCGAATTTTTTCTCCGCCATTTATTTGGAGGTCCTTCGACATGGGTGTTTCTCGCTGAAAAGACCCTTTTGGATTTAAAAATCGACTAATTTGGCTCATTTGGCTCGCCGGAAATATTCGATTCGGCGGAGGAAAAAACTACCGTATATACTGTTTTTGAACGACATGTCGTTCTATTTTTCAACCCTCCTCCAAACTGTCGTACAATTAGAGACTGTCGCTTTAATTCAGACTGTCGTTGTATTTTTCGACCCTCCCAATAAAAATTTTTGAAACGATTTTTCTGAAAAACAATGCTAATACCCTAATACTAGGCTCGGATTTTTTGGTTTTTAGGTTAAATTTTGGTTTATCTATTTTTTCAATTTTTATACAAAAATTTCACCACAAAAATGCAATAAAAATTGCAGATTAACCTATTTTGGGGCCCTAAAACAACTTTTTTTACGGGGAATCCAGTAAAATTATAGGTTTTTCTCGGCCTAGAAAATTTGTAGGTCCGATTTCTAGCGAAAATTTGTCGATTTTTGCACTCTGGAGAGCATTACTTTTTTTTTGATGGGCAAAAATGGATAATTTCGAATTTTAATTTTTCGAAACACATGAAGAAACAGCAATGAAAGACTATAGAAAGCACCAAAACAAGAAGAAAACAAACAACCGAAAAGTATTTTACCATAAGGGGTCATTTTTTCCTAATCATTTGAAAAGTACGAGTACTAGGTACGAGCACGAGGATCGTTCCTAATAATGCAAACTTTGCGAAAATCATAGGGGGGACCCTTTTGGGTTGTCTCGCCAGCCTCTACCACTGAACACGTTAGATCGATGAAATTTTATCATAACTTGGCCCAAAATTTGATTTTAGCCTCTAAAAACACATTACTTGTCGTTTTCAGTCAAATTTACTTATAAAATACGATATTTTGACAAAAAAATGAAAAACTGTATTAGAACGACATGTCGTTATAAAACAGACTGTCGTTGTATTTTTCGACCCTTCGCCAGAATGTCGTACTATTGGAGACTGTCGCTTTAATTCAGACTGTCGTTCAAAAACAGTATATACTATGCCATGCCGCAGCACACATTTTTTCTAATCCCAATTCTACCTTTAGAGCCGGAGTGCCCGCATACTGTTTGCTGCAGTCGTCACCATTGTCGGCCCAAACTGAGGAGAGAAGAGGAAATGTTAGTGTGAAAACAACACATTTTGTACGGTTTTTGAAGATGAAAATGAATTCCGGCCACGCATCAAAGTTAGGCGTAGAATGTTCTATGACGCCGATATGCTGAAGCTGGAGTCTAAGAACGAGAATCGTCAATGCACCAATGCATAGGAGGCACTTGCCGCAGAGATTCCAGGCCGAGCATGGCTTGGACTACGTTTGTTCGATCCAAACAACTGAACGTTTCGATTATGTTTTCTTTTTCCAATCCACCCACTCCATGCAATTCGTCCGAAAGAAGCCATTCTGGTTTCGCCGCAGTTTAGGGCTAGCCTCCACCAATTGTCCGTCGCTTTGGCGCTCGATTTTCGTGCAAAAGAAACTAAAATATGTCTAACCTATGAAGATTTATCGATCAATAGCACCCGAACTTGCGGACATCTGGCTCTAGTTCGCTCTTCAATATGGCCAGCCGATCCCAATTAAGCGAAGAACAATGTCGGTGGAAATCGAACGCCACATATTTGCAGTTGTGGATGGCCGATTGGTCGACTAGTAGACGGAACTGTGTGCCCAATGTGTGTTCTCTGCCATATTGGTTGATCAAACTGAGCAAAACCTTAACTCAATTAAACGCATTTTGTGAAATTCAAATCGGAAAGAAGCGCACAATGTTGCGCGGAGTTCCGTTCATATCGTCCCTTCCATAGTTGAGCAGGAGCGACATCAAGTGCGCACGAAACACTTGTTCCTGCTCGTCAAGCTGGCGCCCAACAACCGGGCTCGGCTGCCACTTCAGATTCGGCTTTTGGGACCAGTATAGCGGGACAGAACCACGAATCTTATAAGAATTCAGTCGAATAAAATTTAAAAATGTCGTTTTTTTTAATTCAAATTTGATTATCCCCCATTATATACATATGTATGGCACAATGGCTCTTTTTACTTGCACAAATGAGGTTAGATGCCGCTTCCATGTGCCCTCTACTGAGTCCTCGTCATACTCCACAATCTGCTCCGATTCCACAAAATTGGCACAATTTCCTTCCTGGTCTGCGCCGCGCGTGTGGAAACGAACGCCGGCCCTGTAGCAATTCCTTTGCCAAAAAAATCTATTCGTTGCAAACCGATGGACTGATCGACGCGAGATTAATGCCATTCGAAATTTGCGCCTATTGAGGGTGCACTCCCGAATACCGACAAAACCATGCATGAGTGAGCACACGAAGCGAGAAAGCTAAAGGCACAATTGACAATAACATTAAAGATTTATAAATTGATTATAATGGGACATGTCTTATGAGTGACTGACTTCCGGTGTGTTGAACGCCGAGCAGATTTTAGCATTCCACACGAATCGGCTGTCAATTCGTTGCAACAAGGGTTGTCGATGGAAGTCAGGGGAAGAATTTTCGCTGAGCCATTGAAGCGTATGCGAAATGTCCATCCGAAAGGAGTAGTAGAAAGCATCTGCTGATAGCACACTCTGCACCATTTCCACCAAATGCTGGTTGGCGCGTTGCTGAAAAAAATGAACACTCGATTCCCAAAATCCAGGTTTCCACGCCTCGTTTTCATTCAAATGCGAGTCGCCGCTGAATGGGATGAGTTCGGTGGCGGCGACTCGGAATATCTCCGCCCCATTGACCGTCCCCACACTGGCCGACTGGGTGACCACGATGAGGTAGTGGCCGCACAACAGTTGCAGAATTCCCACGACGCCGTCGATCTGGCTCATGTGCAGCGCATGAGCATGCGGGATTGGCGCACTAGACAGTTCTGAAGGTAGGTCGTGGTGAACAGGAGACAACCCATTCAGAGCCCACTCAGTGCGGGCTTCGTGGAGAAACGGTCAATTTCGAGGTTCCATCCCACGTTTACAAATTCTCGCTCTTCTCCACCGCCCAAAGACACCGGTTCGATGATGAAACGTTCGGAGAATTGGTATCTTCAAGGTATTGTAAATCAATCAACTTACTTTTTAAAAATAAAAGGCTCTCTTACAGATTGTAACGATTACTCGGCCAATTCTCGCCAGTCAATGGAGTCATCTCTGTTTTATAAAACTAAAACCGCTTTTTCAATTAACTAAGCGCATTAAATGATCATGATCAAATATTGGACTTCAGTACAGTGAACTAACTATACTTTACATGATTCTATTGTAGAAGCATCAATATTGAGAAGGTTCATTGGGAAAAAAGGGAGATAAATATCAAAGGTTCTTTAGAAGAAAAAGGAATATTTTTCTAACAACAAAATACAAAATCAAGACTGGGCCGCCTCGACCTGCTTTTTAACTCCTCCTTTTCCATCTTCTTCATCCATTACCATTTGACGCATGTTCCTCAGACGGGCGAGTAGCTCTTCCGCGCCGAAGAATTGTTTCAACTCAGAAAGCGGGGGTCCAGATTGGTTGTCCACTATGGCGAGCCGGAAGATGCGGCAAGTGAGAACGTGGTCAATGCCTTTCTCGGTTTCCGAAAAATGTTTCACCCTCTCGTAGGTGAACTCTTCTGGCTCATCGTCGATCATTTGGATGAGTCCGTTAAGCAAGTCCACAATTTGCTGCACTGACAAAATGCGAACCTTCCCATCAGCGAGCATTTTCCGCGCATTTCTTGGTTTAAAGAAGAAGAAACGGAAGTCGTCGTTGGTCAGTTCGGAGAGATGTGAGAACTTTTTGGCTCCGATGCGATCCCCACACACTTTGAGAAATTCGCTGACGCGAGTCAAGTACTCGTCGTTCAGGAGGGAATTGTCCACCGAATGCCGTTCTTCCTCCGGCAACTCTTGTAACAGCCTTCGGACCACCGGCAAAATATCGGTCTTGATGTCGGCCCGTTGATACGCTAGACTTGCCTCAGTTCGATCTTCGATGTTTCTTTAGAAAAACACACCTTTGATCCCGTAGTTGTCTAGCATTTGCAAACTCAGCTAAAAAAGTTAAAAATAAATAAAATGTTGGAAGTGTGGAGAGTTGATAGCCGTCCCACCTTGATGTTTTTTTGTGTAATCAACTGCTCGTCGAACCGCTCCACCAATTCGTCCACTGGAATATGAAATATAGATAAAAAGGAAATTACAGGGTGACCCTTTTTTGAACGATACATAAAATCTGATGGGGGCCTTTTTATTTGCTTACAGGAATAAAGTATTTCCCTGTCATGGTCGCGGATGCCGCTTCCATTCCAAGCGAGAAAGTTGAGAACGGCCAAAGGTAGATAGCCCTTCTCAATGTAGTAGCACTGAAAAAAGAGACTCTAAAATATAAAATATACTCTTTCAAATACGCTGAATCCATCCGCATCCCGTTTGGACAGTTTCTTGGTGTCGTCTCGTAACAAAAGGGGCAAATGTGCGTACGTGGGAGGTTCCCACTCAAATGCCCTGAAATTAAATGTCCTTATTTTGCGAATCCAAAACGCCAACTTGTAGATGCTCAAATGCTTGGGCGTGGAGATCAGCCATTCCATGCCGCGGATTACATCTGAAATTGCGAGCACCCGCATATATTTCCCTATTTTGCACCGCTGACTGGTGATTTCCATTCGATGATCGTCCACTACGTGCGCAAAATGATAAACGGGATAACCGTCCGATTTGATAATAACAAAATCCATTTCTTCTATTGTTACGTCGCAGTGGCCGTAAACAATGTCCTAAAGACGTTCAGAGTTTTTAATTTCAATGACATTGACATCCTTTTAAATCAAAAGCATCAAATTATTACTCTCTAGCTAGTAATTCTACCTTGAAAGAACAACGATGCCCAGGCTCGAATTTGAATCTGATGGTCGATCTTTTCCCATTGCGTTGTCTCGCCACAGCCTCTTCTTTGGTCAAATTTCGACAGTTTCCATCATAACGGTATGAGGTGCGCTCCATTTTCGCTTTCCGATGCAAAATTTCAATCCGCTAAATCGAACGCAATATAAATAAAACACATGTTTAGTCAAACCTCAGCTGTGCAAAAGCACCTGTAGGCCCGGCCCGAGTCGATCAGGCGTTCCGCAGCTTCCTGGTAGCACTTCAAATTGTCTGACTGACGATAAGGGCCGAAAGGACCACCTCTGAAGGGACTCTCGTCCGGACCTATTCCCAGCCAATCCAAGGCGTGTTCGTACTGCATCCGACGAGAAATAACAAATACTTATATACATGATCATTCATCCCAACAATTAGTAAAAATTACCTTTCGTTCCACCCCAGCGACCACACGATCTCTATCTGTGTCTTCAATGCGCAACACGAAGCTACCGCCATGCTTGCGGGCCCATAGATAATTGAAAAGGGCAGTACGTAGAGATCCTTATCAAATTATAAAAGAATTCGCAACTTTGAGTCCTTAGTTAGAATACCCATGTGCAGTTCGCCTGTGGGAGAGGGCGCAAAGCGGGTACGAACGGGTTGGTTTGTCGTGCTGGATGAGAGGTAATACTTCTGCAAGCCGGCAAGGAGTTGTTTCGCAGGCAGGTTGGGGCGCATTGCAATTTTGTCTATTAAGCTAGAGTCCCAATGCTGCGAAACGCAGGGATTAGTCCCATTGATGTGTTTTGCCACAACGGCATGCAGGACGCAAGCGAAAAACAGAAAAACACAGCAAAATATCGCAACACTGTGAACTGTCTTGCGTTGAAGAACGCAGCGAAATTCGGTGCGGCGAAATGCAGCGGCAAAATGGTTATCTATTGGGACTAAATTTGCTTTACCGCACTACGCTGCGTCTTGCCGCACGCCGCTTCGGCTGCATTGGGACTCTAGCTTTAGTTTGACTGTCCCTTCGAGAATTAATCTAAAAATAGTTCGAGATAACCGGTCAAAATATGTCCACATTAAAATGTCAAAAGCGGATTGTACAAATAGAATTATCATTCACTAAGAAGAAAATTTCATTTATTGAATATTTAACAACAAAGCATTTAGTTTCAGGTTATGTGCGTGAAATTTATGAGGAAGACGAACGAATGAGTGACATATGCAAAAGTAGGAGACAAAAGCCAGAGTGACAAATATCAGTTTTTCTCTTCCGCTGGCTGAACTCGAGGATGTTTAGTGCTCCGCATATACTCCTGTCAAATTGGTAAAGTATAAGAATCACGTCCCTCCCCTATTACAAATAATTACATCGAGTTCTTTGTCCATTTCCTGCACTGTCTTCTTCAACCGTTTGTCATTCCAGCGTTGACCTCCCCTTCGCCGTATCGTTGAACCATAATTTACTCTACGCCTACCACCAAACCAAGGCCGATTGTTAAAACGTACACCCCGGTATATGGGGCGTTTGAATTGGACGGTACTGCGGTGGATCGGTCGTCGAAGGAAATCAAAGTCTGAGAGTCTAAACAAACAAAAAATGAATGCTGGATGAGGTACCCGGATGACTTCGGTTTCAAAAAGCTCAATCGCTGTTGAATGGGCCGATAACTGTGTTCATTGTTGTAGAACTAAAAACTTGAAAATAAATAATGCACGTGAAAGCATTGTCACATTTCGTTGGTGAAATGCGTCCTTCTCGTAATTATGCTCATCGAATTTGTTGTAAATTGGCAAATTGCGGAAACGAGGTCTTCCCAAGTTCATGAGTCTGGAAAAAATGATAAATAAATTTGTTTATATATGTGCCTAACCGCGAATGGATCGATCGATAAGGTCGCACCCGCGAGTAATGATCGTAATCATCCAAAGTGAGCTTTAGCGGGTCTGTCTCCCCGATTGCCTTCTCGTAGATTGGTTGTGCTGAGTTATGTGAGTGTGACCCTGCATCACTATTTCCTCGCATCCGGGATAGGAATGGTCTTTGAATGACTTGTTCCATGCCAATGCCATATAATGCATTGTCCTTAAAGTAATCGTAAATTTTAAAGACACACAAAAGACAAAACCATATAATCATCGTGCAAAAACGATTTGGTGGTAGTTCCGATAGATGGCTGATCTCGTCCGAAATCACGCGGATAATCTAGTCCATTTGCATGCATTGTTGGTCGAGCAATGACCGGGACAGAGCTTGCTGACATTTTACTGCTAATGCAGTTTTTTCGAACCATTTGCTGGACAGTCCGAGTTGGCTCCGATGAAGGTGCTTTTTGCAATTTGTTGAACCTCTCAGAAAGGCGCATTTTACTAGTTCCAATAATAACAATTCGTGCGGGAACTGAATCAGTACTGGCCATTATGTCGATGGTGTTTATCTGAAATCTGAATCCAATTTATTATTTACCTTGTTCTAGTACTAGTACTATTTATTTATGTCGCAGTAAATCTTGAGAATCAGGAAATCTTGAGAATTCCTAGGTAAAATTGAGAATTATTGATTTTCCTTTTTGACTCA
>VAHH01000572.1:0-26380 GCA_013357305.1 Radopholus similis | reverse complement strand
GGCATTTATTTGGCGTAAATTCAAAATAAGCGACCAAATTTACGAAACGCGCTTAAGCGACCAATTTACGAAACGCCCCAAGCCCCTTTCAGCCTTTCAAGTTAAAAATTTCAAATGGAAATTATGTTGGCGTAATGTATAAAATAAAAAATAAATTTCATTAACGTAATACTAGGTTACTAGGTATCATACCTAGTACTACGGCTACTACCTAAGTTTACTAGTAGGTACGTAGGTAGTAGGTACCTAATACAACTATTAGCAATACCTTCCTAAACCAGTATAGGTTTTCACTTTTCATGACTTCGTTCCTTGTCGAGCTATTCCCGTCGAAAATACTGGCGCAGAAACGTTCTGCATTGAAAAATTCCCCAACTCAATAGAAGCTTTTCATTTGAGGAATGCCACTTTACACACAAAAAGACCTTAGCACCGAGCAGAATCTAGCGTTAATTCGTAAAAGTTGTGAAGAAGCTTGCGAACGCTTGTACCCAACTGGGTTTCCGTCGTTTTATGAAGATGAACCAAATGGTGAAGAAGTGCCTGAGCATGAGAGACTTGATATGTCCAGACAGGTAAACATAATTAGGTAGTTTTTAAACAATTAAAAGATAATCAATCGCGTCTAAAATTATATGTGTAAAAGAGCAAAAGACGGAAATCTGCCAGTTTACTCTCTACTTGTTTGCACGTTATTATAATCTAAAACATAACAAAAATCTCCAAAAATCACAATATACAGTCGTAGTGAAACAAAAATTGAACGATAACAAGATCCATATACCTACGATTTAACCAGGCATTCGTAAAACGACTGATCAATGCCTGCATGATGGTGTTTACCATGCCATGCTATGATCCACTCTTCTGTGCGATACGATTCAATTTGGCCGACCATCAACTTGCACCATTCATTGACGCCTCATTTTTCTACTTCTGTGCGGCGAAGGAACGGTTGGTTTTATTTTAATTCCGGGGATTTGTAAATTGTTGTGTGATTGAATAATTTACTTCATCGCTTCATCCAGTCAGCAGCAAAACATGTTAAATATTGACGATACAGAACACAGAAAATTGGCTAGAGCACGTCGACACTGGCTCAATTACCCACACTGTAAATTTTCGTTTCTTTTTTATACTTCTAATTTGTTCAGTTGTTCTGGAAGTTGTCTTGGCTGAGATGGACGCGATCAATTACAAGTCGGAGAATGACTCGGTTTTTATTTGACAATGTCAACTTTTATGGAAAATTCTTAAAAAGTTTCGCCAACGTCGGATGTTGCGTGCCCTAACCGAACACATCATTCATGGATGCGAAATCGAAGAATGCATAAATCATTACAATGTAAGCGGAAAGACACATCAACACGGGACAATTTCTGAATGGTTTTGCAGCTTCCTTCAAAACATGTCCAAACACTTTGTTTGTCAATTACCGCAAAATTAGTCTATTGTTTGGGGGAAACGAATGTCAAAGGTGTTGAGGCTGCATTTAACAACCCGCGAATTGAACTCATCGTCAACATTGGTCGCAACTTCAAGCAAAAGGTTTTTGACGCATTTACATTGTTGGAAAAATTTCAACTTTCAGTTTGAAGCAATACAACGTATTAAGGTTTTTGGGCACTAAATTTATGTCTAAGCCATTCATGCACCTTATTATTAGAAAACTCCTTACGCCCCTCCCATATTATCCACTGGAAAACCGGGAATCAACGCAACAGGCCCGGTGGTCCATGAAATCAAATTGAGCAAGCAATCAATCTCTGATCGCCACCCCCAAAACGCTAGATTTAGATGAGCCAGATATGTCCGGGAAGGACAAATTTGGAAGAAAACGTCGTCAACGCACGGAGGAAGCGGAGAATACTAACCAACCGAAAGGGACTGCCCCGAAGGCCATTGGTCGGTTTCTGTTTAAAATGCTTAAATTCTGCCGCATTTATATTTTAATTTTCAGGGTCAAGTGAGTCAGCCAAAATAGAGAGAAGTTTTGATTCGTTTGCTGACGAAGGATTTCCAGAAGTGAAGGCGCGCCGTGGAAAACGGTCTTTATTCCTTTCGAAAGGAAAAAATGCCAAAACAATGGGTAAGAAACAAACAGATACCTGAATAGGGGTGTACCAAGTTCTTTTTAGGCAGAAGCATTCTTGAATCGAATCCACTGGAAGGGACTGCGACGGTGAAGGTAGAGACAGAGAAACAGTTTTTCCAACGACAGACTCCGCACACCATCGAACCTTCTTGGTCGCCTTCAACCGAATTGCCTGGTAATCAACGACGTTCACGCCAGTCAAAAAGAATTGAAGAAACGAAGAAGGAGCCTTCAGAGCCGAAGAAGGGTGGGTCGGGGATGGGCAGAAGAGCCATTTAATTGCGTCTCTTTGGAAAACAGGCAGGCAAGCACGCAAGAAAACGATGGAAAAGGTCGTAGAACTGGCGGATAACGATGAAAGGGAGGACGAGAACGCTGCACCCGGGTGCGTAGTGCAGTCGGCGAAAAAACAAAGAGGGCGCCCTCTTAAACGCAAAAGTTCAACTGAACCGACGAGTACTGAGGCGGGAGTTGTCGGAACCGGTAGGACTCTGTTGTTCGGGATAGGGTAGCTGGTCAATAAGTTTTATTCAATGTGCCGATTGCAATTTAACATTTGGGATTTCCGCAGCGAACGGACGAATCAAACGAAGGAAGCAACTGAGTATGTTGACGGCGGAGGAGTGGAAGAAGGACAGCGAGCAACCAGATGTGGAGGATTCAGAAGCAGATTGGAGGATATTTGTGGAAGACCCGCGTTTGGCTGAACAGGTGAAAATAATTTGCTACGCGTGAGAGAAATAAAAAACCAAAAATGTTAACGGTGGGCATAGTGATCAACAAAAAACATGATTTAGGTACTCACATCCAGTGGCAACATCATTTTGCGTTCATTCCAATTGGATCGCGATGTATACTCTTTTAGGTGACGATTGAGCGTTTGATGGAGGAAACACTCGAGACTGGGCAGGGGAGATCCTTCCACGAGTCCCACAACCTTATGCTGGTCCCCGACGGCAGCGAGAATGGCGGGACGCGTATCGAACGCAGACCGGAAAAGAACGCAGCACTGCTGGCACAGTGGATCACGTTCCCAGAATTCTGGGAGCGCTACAACCAATTGATCGATTACCGGCGGGATGTACCCCAAAAGTGGACGACCTTTGAAGAGCGGAGGGATGACGTTGAGATGAGGGTGAAGAAGAATGGGAGGAATTCAAACGAAGACAGCGGGGTGGACCTTGCGACGGATGGGGAAACGAGCCAGAGTCCGGGGGATCAAACGAATGGTGCTGCTGCCCACAAGTGTGCACTGGGCGAAGGTGGACACTACGCCAATCTGGGGGATGGGGGCCACAAACTGTTCAAATCGCTTTGTGTGTCGTCCGAAAGGGCCAAACTGTGCGGAACGGTATTCGAAATACGCGTATTCATCTTAAATGTGAGTCAAAGTGCAAGACTGCTGCCATCATTGGATTTTCGCAATTTTTAGATACTTTATCACTACTTCAACGCTGACCCGGAACCGATGCTCAGTGCGGTCACTTTTCTGTGCATTTATGAAGTGCCAATTTCGCGCATTGCCCGACTCTACTCCATTCCCGCGGACTTGTTATCCCGCTGTCTTGATCTCGTCAAAAGCATAATGGATTTGCCTTCTCTCTGCATCTTGGCTGATCCTAACAAGGAAACAACGGCTAATCCGATCATCACCATCAGCAGCAAACAGATCCTAGCCATCCACTCCAAATCGCGTTCCTCTTGCTCAAGACTCAATTTGGCCATCTCATGCCCTCCGTCCCGCTCCTCTTCTCAGCATTCATCGTCTAACAATATTGCTTAGTTCAATTGTTCGATTGCTTCGCGAATTCTTCCTATATACAAAAAAAGATCTCTCAAATTATGCTGGAACTGAATACTCGCTAAATCTCTTGCGCGCGGGGTCTCAACAAAACGAGTCTCCTCTATCTTCTATCGATTATACGCCTTTCCTGCTAGCCCTCGATATTTTGTCAATGCCTCAAATTTTTCAAACAGTCCCCACATTTCACAATTTCACAAATAAGTGGCAAAAATGTTCCTAGCTACTGGTTTATTCAATTGTCGCTTTTTGATTTGTGGCCTTTTGATGAATAAAATAAACTACATACCTATATAATATCGAAGCGCCTAAAAATTTTTTTGTCACTCGCGAAATGGAACATTTTGCATTAAAATGGCCAAGTGGATTATTTTGGAGCCAAAAAGAAGATAGCGCCCCAAATGTAGGTACCATTTCGCGGGTGGCGAAAGAAATATTATGTCAGAATATTTTTGAATAATTCGGAAAACAGATTTAAGTAGTCAGCGAGAAATGAAGGTGCGTCGCCACCGAAGAACATTCACATCCGCACTATTTTTATTTCTGTGTGGTTTCTTAACAGGTTTCGTCCTGGAAACAATGCCTTGACTTGTTTTTGCTTTGAGGAGTCGTTTGTTTGCTGTTCTACTCTCATTTGTTCGACTGCAAATTTGTCTTTTCTCGATTTCTCCTTTTCCCCGCGCCCTCAAAGCAAGTGCGCGAGGAGAATGACTATTCAGCAGAATATGACGGTATGGAGCTGATCGGATGCGAGAGCCGTGGAGAATAAATTTTAGGCGGTAAAATTCACCATGGACGGCGCCAAGAAGCGAAAGGAGAACACCTTATGCTGGTCTCTTATCAACACCAGCATGGTTGGATGGCTATTAATTATTCCTGTGATCACTGATCAATCACTCTTAAATTTTCCTTTTCTAGAAGAACTGAATGACACTTTGGCCGCGGCGTTGCGCCGGCGAGTGCGCATTTTTTGTTGGATAATGACATCACCAAAAAACACCTATGAAAAGGCGGTCCACATCAACGCTACTTGGGCATCCCGCTGCAACAAGTACGTGTTTGTGACGGCGGACGCGGTATTTTTAATTCGTATTTCCGAATTGATTATTTCCGTCAGAACAGCAGTCTGCCCTCCATGGACCTGGGTTTGGACGAGAGTCGCAAGTCCCTCTGGGGAAAAACAAAACGCGCGTTCAAGCACCTCTATGAGGTTAGAAAATATTTAGCAGTGCTCGCTCGGACGCACTTCTTCAGAATGAGTTGGAGCACTTCGACTGGTTTCTCAAGGCGGACGACGACACTTACGTGATCATTGAAAATCTGCGCTTGATGCTCGCCGAGCACAATCCTGAAAAGCCCGTCTATTTCGGCTGCAAATTCAAACCGTTTGTCAAGCAAGGTTTTTATTAAAATTGGATTATTGCTAAGAATATTAAAAAGGCTACATGAGTGGAGGGTCTGGATATGTGTTGAGCAGGTGAATGCGAATTCAACCAAATTACACGTTTCAACAAATTGTAGAGAGGCATTACGCCGTTTTGCGGAACGGGGACTCATAGATACCGCAAAGTGCAAACAGAGCAACACCGGGGCGGAGGACGCGGAGATGGGCATTTGTCTGGCCAAGCTGGGAGTAGAAGCGGGCGACTCGCGTGACTCAGCTGGCCGCCATCGAATGTTGCCCTTTTCGCCTCTGTCGCACTTCGAGGATCCGAAGAACAAGAAAATGCCCAAATGGTTCCTCCAGTACATGTTCTACCCGTACCAGCAGGCAGGTCCCCGTTTTGCTGCAAATGCCGCCAATTCTTCTTTTGAGGGCATCGAGTGCTGCAGTGATTACGTGATCTCCTTTCACTACGTGAGCAGGCCGCTGATGTACGCCCTTCACAATTTTGTGTACCACATTCGCGCGTACGGACTCGACCAGCAGTTTGCGAAACAATAATTGTATATGTGCAGTGTTGCGAGTGCAAATTTTGCAGGATGAATTTGGACTGTCGGAACAACCCATCATCCACCAGCGGAGGTTTATGAAACAGTATTATCGAGCGTCGACCAGTATTTGATTGTTTTTAATCAGAACACTTCCCGGTTATCTCTCTTCACTTTGTCCCGGCATAATATGTCCATTTATCATTGCATAATTGTGTATTCATTTGCCTTCATTTATAAATAGTTGCCCTATTTCTCCAAAAACTACAACAAATTCACGAGAATTGAATTTATATTTTCAAAACAATTATTTTTACAGTTTTGCATTCTGGATGAAGGGCGTTCGTTACCCGCCAGATATTCATGTCTTCTTCTATCGCGGGTGGGAATGCCGAACTCTTTAAACGGCTCCAGCCTCAGGAGTATTTCGAGCAATTTCTGGCCGAGGGAATTTACCCGGACGGGCGGGACGTCGCCCAGTTTCGGCAGACGGCGATAGAGTGTGGGGGCCCCAGCGGTGGACATTCGGTCAGAAAATATTTTGCGCCGTTCTTTCCAGAGTGGCAAGTGCCTCGCTTAAGGGTTCCGCGCATGTGCACCAGGGAGGGGCCTACGTGTCGTGCACAGCTCAGCTCAGCTTGGCACCTGATTCCGACGATCCGCTGGTGCAATGGGAAGTGGAGGCGATGGA
Source organism: Radopholus similis (assembly GCA_013357305.1). Lineage (NCBI taxonomy): Eukaryota > Metazoa > Nematoda > Chromadorea > Rhabditida > Pratylenchidae > Radopholus > Radopholus similis. The sequence continues at coordinate 19,861 of VAHH01000572.1, read as the reverse complement.
CACGATTCCAAAGGCAATTTCGATGGGTCACAAGGGTGCGTGCGAATGTACATGTTCAGGATCTGATTGAGCACGCCGAGTCGCACTTGGCCGTCTTGTTCTCGGACAACCAGCTGCTGGACGCCAGCGAGTTGCGAGTGCAGGTCCAGACCGCGGAGGCGAAGAAACAGTTCGAACTGCGTTGGACTGTCCACCTGCAGATCGTGGTCGGGGCCAACTGCTTGCTGTTCCCACTTCTGCAAATGGCAGTTTAAGGTGCTCAGTTCCGACGGACTTCTGCTGGACGCGATCTTGACCGCGGTACAAGCGGCTCTGCTCGACATCCGCATCCCGACCAGAGTGGAATACGCTGATATGGGGGCAGCGGCATCGATATTTGAAGGGGATGACGACTTTTTGCTGGGCGAAGAAGTGCCACTGCACTTCGAAATTGAGAAGGTGATTGTGCTGGAGGGAAGGGGGACGACAGATATTATATATCTACAGGTTCGGTTGGTGGATCCGGAGGAGGAAAGCAGAGGAATCGTGCTCAAGCAGTTCCTAGTCTACGTGCCGTTTTTGCTCTATCGGAGTGCAAAGTGCACAAACGCGTCGCAGGTGACGCAATTTGGTCCAATTCTATGCCCTGGGACTTCTTTCGCACAGTTCGTTTTGTTGTGCGACCCCTCTTCCGAGCTGTGTGCTGTTGTTCGCGACCGTTGCGAGATGATCCTGGGCCCGAACGGAGCGATGCATTCGCTGAGCTTCTCCACCTCCTCGAAGGACGGCCCTTTGCCGGAGGCACTCCTGGACGAGATGATGGTTCTGGCTAAGCGGAGGCACACGGCGGTGGGCAACGCCCTCAGGGAGTGCGCCGCGAGGGTCGGACGGGAAAATGCGCAAAAGTGATTTCGGCATATTTGGTGGTGGTTGTGCCACCGGTTGATTTGATCGTTGTGCTTGCTTTGACTTCTGACCAACGCACTTCGATTCATTTCTTTGGTTTGTTCGGCAAAACACAGAAATGGGTGTGGCGCTGTTTGTTTGCCCACAGAAGGGGACAAGAAGTGTGTTCTCCAATCAGGCCAATTGTTTGCCCATTGGGCAGATTAAGACGGACAATATGTGGACATGGTTGTTGGGGAATCGGAGGTCGCGACTTCCGGGGAGATCGGGCAGGGAAAGGGATTCGAGCTTCCAAAAATATGTGCCTATTCGATTGGAAAGCAAAGGGAGCCGCCCCGACAAAGCCTTGTTTAGGCGGAGAGATTCAGTCTGCACCACTTGAGTGGCTCGATCCGGTACAATGGATGGATGATTGGGTAGGTGCCTGCCTCTACCTGGTGTTGCCACTGTTTATTTGCCGTCCGCCGAAGGGCCAAGTGCCGCCGCCGATTGCCCCAAAAGGGACCACCGGCCAATCCGACGGTGGCGCAATCGACTTGTCGCAGCGCAGAAGAACGGGGTGGGACGGGGGAAACATGTGGGCCGGCCAGGAAAGGGCAAAGTAGAATTGGCAACAAGGTGCTTCAAAAAGAAACGATTTGCCTTTCGAATGGCGGCCAATTTCGATTTTGGCTGCTCCCGGGTACCGTAGTCCGATTGCCGGCAGAGATAATCCGCTCCCCGCCATCGCTCGTTCGAGGATTGGCCGGCCGGGCGAATTAATCGGATGGGCCGACTGACGGCTGAGCAAATTAATCTGTCGCTGCATCCAAAAATACGTATTATGTTTTGCCTGGGCGCTGCTCAAATTGACACTGTGGCTGCGTCGGGATCCCTCCCTCACTGGGCCACTCACTTATCATCCGAAATCCCAGCAAACACGGGTTGGAACGACAAACAACAACGAAACGCTGGTGCACGAAATGTCCCGGCACGAAATGTCCCGCTTCAGAAAATGCACGAAATGTCCCAGAATTTGATATAAATAATAATAATAATAATAATAACACCTAATTGGAATTATTTCAAATTTTCTTGAACACTGTTGGTGCACCCCTCTAATATCCGTCAACTTTGACTCCAAATTCTGGGACATTTCGTGCATTTTCTGAAGCGGGACATTTCGTGTACGCGCCACAACGAAATATTAACGTTTCGCCAAAACACGCCATCCACGGCACATCCGATTCCACTGGAGGGAGGGAGGAGGAGAGAAGGCGCGCCCCAATCAGCAGTCAGTCAGGAGCCCTTTCTCTCGGTGTCATCCCTGGCCCTCGCATCTCGACATCGCCGCCGTTGTTCTCCCCGCCCGCTGTTTGCCTTAATCGGCGCTCCATTCAGTGCGCAAACAGTGCTGGCGGGGGATTTGTTGGGCGGCGGCCGGCCAGGTCCGGGCGCCTCTCGACAGTATTGGGCCTCACCAATTCTCCACAGCCAATAATCCCATCGGCACTCGCGAACTGCCCGATCAGGAGGGCAAAGCTTGGCACAGTCCTTTGCAAAAAACATAGAGTCGGCGCATTATTGTCTGAAAACAATGGGATTCCTTATCGCCCTTTTCAATATCTTCAGGAAAAGGACTTTCAAATGCAGTCGCAGTGACTTGACGCTTTTCCTTTCGAATTAATTTCCGTCGTTTTGTGCCCGAATGCGGGAAAATGCAAATTTGCGTCAGTCAGCCTGGCAATCCGATATCCCACTCTCTCTCTTTGCTTATCAAAATTGCCCACTCAAAATGCCGATTTCCTCTGAATTCAGAAAATAATTCGAAATGGAAGCCAAAGTGGAAGAAGATTCGACGAACGGACGACAGATAGAGCCAAAGGCAAGACCACCTTATTTTTGGTCCTCACCGCTAATTTCGTAGATCTTCCAGTCGACCACCTTGGAAGAGTTTGTGCGGCGCATGGCGGCAAAGGCAGTGGCGGACTCGTCGGCGGACGTCCAGCTAAGCGTCCAACCGCCATCAGAATCGAGCAATGCCTTCGGATATCCGGCCAAACCATTGGTAAGGACGGGGACCGGGTGACTCCAGTGCCAATCCCACAGACCTTCTCCCCGTTCGCGACGGACGATGCGCTGCTGCCCCCGCAAATGGTCAACTTCGCGCCGCCGCAGTTCATCATCGCGGGCCAAGGTCAGTCAGCCAGTCCACTTTATTTGTGGCCAATCGGCGGCAATCTGACCGTTTTCGCGTTCTTGTCCTTCCCCTTGCGCTTGTCCCCCTCGCCCATCTTCTTCTTCTTCTTCTTGGAGCCCTTCCGCACCCTGCCCTCGGCGTCCTTTGAGCACAGGATGGACTGGATCTGAGCGGGGGAGGTCATCCCATCCCCCATTCCCGCCCACCTCCGGCCAAACGTGCTCCTCGACCATGCGCTTTGCGACCGCCATCCGCATCGCCTCCACTTGGCGCACCTCGGGACTCTTGCCGATCGGCCTGCCGCGAACGCTCAGATCCGGGAACTTGGTCTCCCAGTCCAGCAGCTCGTCCTTCAGCTCCTCTGCAAATCCGCGGATAGAGAAGCGAGTCCATTCCACTGACGTGGCATCTCCATGGCCAGCAGCCGTTCCACCGGCGTGGTCCCGTCCAGCAGTTGGCGCAGAAATATCTTGGCGTCCTTCCCCCGGCCGGCACTGTCCGCCACCAGCAACGGCGGAGAGGATGTCGCTGAAACGACAGAGGAGGGGATCACTCATCAGCAGAGTGAGAAAGTGCCCATCCAGCAAAACACGAGAAAATGAGTAATGACCTCTGACCAGCGTTTCGACGCCCCCCACTGTTGAGCTGCTGGAGCTGCTCACCTCCCACATATGCACGTTTATCGGCGCTCGGCTCTTGGGCGTCCCTCTCGCGGAGGAGGCGGAAGAACCGTCGGCCGAAGAGGGCTCTAAAGGCGGAGATTTACGGAGGGGAGCACTGTTTGCGGGCACTCTCGTCTCCAAATACACATTTTGCCCACTCACTGTCTGTCTCCTCCGATTGGCTGTCCGCCAGTTTGATGTCCTCCTTGAGCACATCCTCGGCCAGCCACGCGTCCCAATGCTCCATTCGGAGTTTGTGGAGGTCTAAAATGTCCGATGGGACGGCCCAATTCGGTTTCCATGGAGACGGCATTTGCGGAGGAAACAATTTCGGAAAAAGATCGATGTGGATTTTGTGGAATGCGGACAGCATTGCTCTGCTAAAAGATGTGCTTTTTGACGGTTCAGCGCCGACCCACGCGTCCGGCCAGTCGCTGTCTGAGCGCAGGAAGGCCTCCGCCTCCCGGCGCAACAGAACGGCCTTCACAGAGCTCCAACTGGAGGCAAGGGCAGCACTCGGGTCGTCCCCCAATGTGCTCCGTTCAGGAACTGGAGCGCTGCTTCGAGGCCTCCCACTACCCGGACGTGAGTGTGCGCGATCGGCTGGCACGTGAAATCGATTTGCCCGAGTCGAAAATCCAAGTGAGCGCAGCGGAAATGGACGGAATTGTTTGATTTTAATCCAGGTCTGGTTCAAGAATCGGAGGGCAAAGCACAGGTTGGTGGGCACAGAAGATTGGGCGGCTAAAGGGAGGGACCGCGCAGGAAGTACTTGCGCAACCAGCCGGACGGACAGGAGGACGCCGAAAAAGTGCGCGGGGGGCCCGAGAGGGGGCAGCAGAGGAGGATGGAGAGCACGGTCATCTGTGAGGCTCCTTCCTCATCCACCCCGCTCTTAAACTCTTAATCGTTCAGCTTGGAACTCGACCACTGCGCTGGCGCCCGGCACTCGCCAGTTCGTCGTCCCCCCGTTCCCGCAAGTGGCCCTGTGCCCCCAGTTCCCCTCGGCCGAAGGACCGCCGACTCCGTTCCTCTACGCAAGCAAACGTGCAATGTGTTTCCGTCTCTCCATTTTCACTTTTCAGCAGCCGCCTCACACACTGTTCGACCACTCCGCGCTGTTTTTGGCGGGAAAGGGGCAGAGTGGGGGAACCGAAGGCGGACGGGAACCACCAGACATGAGTCAGCAATAGAGACCAGAGGATGTTAAATTGGAATGAATAAAGGAGATCTTATTCCCCATTTAACGACCCAAAACGCAGTCGACGGGGGGACTGACCTCTCCCTCCCACAACCCGAAAGGTGGCAATTTGTTCGCCAATTGTGGGGGCAATCGGAGGAGGCGACTGGCGAGGAGGGAGTGCAGGCCCTTGTCCCAGTTTTGCTCCGATCGATCGCCACCCCTCAAAACTTAAGGGCATTTCGGCGAGCATGAGGCAAATGGGATTCAAAGTCATACGTCCACTGGGTTCGAACCTGTTTCCCGCCCCATTCCCCCGTTTGCGCGTTTGAAGTTTGAACTCGACCCTGCCCTCGACCCTGCCGCCAAACAAACAGCCCAGCCGACTTGTTGTCCAGCCTCCACCACAATTCGCTGCCGTGGGAGTGCGCTCTCCTCGGCGGATGGATTATACAAATGCGGAGTGACCGCCAAACGCCCAACAAAGGCGTCGCGAAACAGTCACGTAGCAGCGCGCAAATATTTGCGCAAACTCCTCGGGTTCAATCAAAACCCCAAATATTCCACAAATCGATTTGCGGCGGTCTCTTCAGTTTCCTAAATGCCAATCCCCCGGTTCTGAGTGTGTGGATGCACACCAACGCCCTTGTGCTCCTGGTGGTGGCGGTCAGCGCCTCCGTGTGTCTCGGCTACCAGTTCGTGCACTACGCGTACAGCCCGCGCAGCACCGCCGCAGCGATGACGCCGGCGCAGCTGGACATGCGGAGGGTGGGCCCAGGCATTGGCGGAATAACTGTGTGGGGTTCCAGATAGAGCAGATCGTGGACAAGTGCTACAGGGGCTACTGCCGCGACTGGATGCTGGAGTGCCACTGGTCGGTGGGCTGGGGATGGGGGCCCTGGATCTGCGAATCTGGATTCCTGCTCCTATCTCTCTCAGGTTCTGCGACGCTATCCGCAGTCTGTCCAGCCACGAGCGCTGCCGGGAGTGTCTGCGCCCGTGGGGCGGCGGCTGTTTCGAGTGCTTCAGCCTTTGAACCGAATTAATAAAACCCAAACCACAGCATTCGACCGGGAATAAAGAAAGCAACTTGACAATTTGTATATTATGGTTTTGACGATTGGGTAATGGACTAATTTGATATCTTCCATTGACGGCAGTCCTTCAATCGATGGCTTGGGTCGGTGGCAGCCTTATCATTTTTCGGAATATCGGTAAACAGCTCCATAGATTTGCTGTGGATGGTGCTGCGGAGTATCGTTTTACTTATCATTTTCCACGTTGTTTTTGCACTATCCCCCCAACTCTAGAAGTTAGTAGCGATTTCATCTTATGTTTAACGAGTCATAACTCAGCCAAATTTAAGACTAAGAACGTGAATGGAATGTCATTGGAAAGCCCAAAGTGTGCTCTATCCCCAAGCAATTTAAGCTTGACTCCATTTTTGTAGAGCTTTCATGACCTATCCAATAAGTCCAAGAACTCTGTTCCAGCTTTGATCCTTTTCGAGTATGTTCCGCCAAATGCTCGGCGCTGAAACCTTCGCCACCCGTTAATATACCTAATTACGTAATTATTGGTCTATTTTTTATTTCAAAACCCGGTCAATTTCTGGCATTCCGTATTCCCCAAGACCAAAATGGTGCACGGCTGCGAAGACCACTTGATGAAACTGCTGCTGTTCTTCGCCAACTTGTTCATTTTCTTTCTCGGCGCTCTGATGTTCGGATTCTCGCTTTGGGTGAACGAAGCACCTCCAGTAAATAGCCAAATGGACGTCCTTTAAGGCCAACCTGGATAGGGACTTCTCTAGCCATTTGCACGAATTCGCGCAGAAGGCGCAAATCGATCAGAAATTTGTGGACGAACTGGCCCAGGCAACCGCAATTAGAACACTAAAAATTATTCAGAGTCCATTTCAGTACCAGGCCTCGCTTTGGGTATGCCTTTGGGCAGAAATGGCCCATATCCGCAGCTCTGCAGGTTTTGGTGGCGGTCGGTGCCCTGCTGCTTGTCGTCGGCTTCCTCGGCTGTTGCGGCGCCGCGTGCGAGAGTGCTCCTCTCCTGACCCTGGTTTCCGGGGTCGGCGGACCAAAAAGTGCCCGTTCCGCTCTTGCAGTTCTCGATTGTCGTGCTGATCCTGTCCCTGATCCAGCTGTGCGTGCTGGTGCTCATGTACACGAACAGGGACGAGCTGCTCGACTCGGTCCAGAGCGCGTTCGCGCGGAGTGCCGACACTGCGGAGGGACGCCGCAACCTGAGGCCCATCCAGAGAGCGCTCAGCTGCTGCGGGGCCACCCAGCGCACTCAGAGCGTCTACCTGAGGGAGGCACTCTGTCCCGACGCGTTGGCTTCCGCGGTAATAGGGGCAATCACAGAATTGTTTTCGAACAAGTGTGAGGAGTCCGATTTGTGGTTGCATTCAGCCCGACTGCTATTCGGTGGTGGCGGCCAAGGTGGGCAGTGACCAGGTGCTGGTTTGCGGCGTCTTCCTGCTCGTCGGCCAGTTCCTGGCCATCCTGTTCGCCAGCGCACTCACTCGCGCCTTCCAGCAGCGCACACCGGCCTACCATCCGCTCTGACGAGATGGAGCTGAGGGCCTTACAAACGATACCGAAGATGGATTTGCAGAACCCCGAGGAATTAAACCCTTGCATCGATTCTTTTTTAGCGATCATGTCGGCCCCTTTCAGTAGAGGCACCACTCCGTGTGCTAAAAATATTGCCCGTCCTGGGCTGATTTGCCGTCGCCAGTGGCAACAATCATCTTTTGTACGTACCAAACACAGAGTCGAACGAAGTTAAAAGTAACGCATTTATCGGTCGGAGGGAATGCAGTGCCCCCGAATAAAGTTCTCAAAGGAGAACAGTCTGCTGCTGAAGGGAGTCGGTTTGAATTTTGCGCGAATTGGTTCTTCTTGGACCCTTTTTGTGCAGACCCTCACTCCAGCCCCCAATTAGGTAGCCGCCAAAGGGTATCTCTCTTCCTTTGACATTTGGCTCCGAATCGGTGCTTATTAGTCGGGCGGTGAGGACCAAATTGGGATCAGGGCAGAATAAATGGCGACTCTGGGCGGCCAGTTTCAGTCCATTTGGGGGCCCGAGTGACTCATCCAGATTCCAGACAAATAAATGAACGAGACCGGGGTGTGGGCGGACAGGCACAAGTACAGCCTCTACATCCTGTGGCCAGTCATTCATTCATCAGTCCCATCAGACCCCGGTTTCAGGCAGAACGTGTGGATAGCACTCTTCCAGCTGGTATCGATCGCCCTCATCTCGCTACTGCTCCACTCCCACGCGGCGAGAAACGCCAAATTCCAGGCAAAGCCGGGCTTGAGGGCAAATGCACCAATCTTGCCTTGCGATGACCGCCCAGGTGAAGGCCATGTCCCAGTCGATGCGGTTCTATCTGGGCTCCGAGCTGGCCATGGTGCTGTCCAGCATCCCCTACCGCGCCTACCTGATCGCGCTGAACTACTCCATCGTCAGTGGACGGGTGGGCCGTCCAATTCGCGGCCAAAGTGCATTCGAAGCCAACACTCAGCAGAGGTCCCCCCTGGAGAACGTGCACGTCCTCTTCTGGTCGGGGCTGTCCAACAACATCAACTACATCATGCAGCCCATTCCCGTCACCATTCTGGCGGTGGACCGATGTCTGGCGCTGGCCATGGTCGGCTGCCGACGATGCTTGTTCCGGCTCTCTGTGGCCCTGTTCTGTGCGCTGTACGCCCTGAACCTGAGCTCCTACCTGTTCATGTACATCCCGCTGGACACGCAAAGAGGCAGGCGGCAACCGATTTGGGCAGCACGCCGTTGATCCCTTGCAGCGTCCAAGTGCCTCTACTACGCGTGCATCAACAGCCCAGCGCACAACATCTTCCTCACAACACTGAAGTGCACGCAGGGCATTCTGAACCTGCTTTGCGCACTCACCTTCTTCATCCTGCTCAGACAGCGCAGACAGCAGCTGAGCGTGGTCAGCCTGTTCAGGACGCGCACTAATTTTTGAGCTTTTTAGCGGAACAGGACAGTCCGATTTGCGATGCTCACCGAAATCCTGATGAACGTGCTGCCCAACTTCATCACCATCTACGCCGCCTTTGTGGGTCTCTCTCTCTCTCTGCCATCCTACCTCGGGATTCAGATGCTCGGAATCCACCCGGTGGACTTGTTCGGCGAGTCACACAAACAGCCGCAAGAATGGCGTTGCTTTGCATTCGATAAAAACAAACCTTTAATATTCGAAGTAACACTGTGTCTCTTTAAGTATTAAGTCCCTGTGCTCTGGTGTGTCTCCCCCGAGTACCAAAGCACAGGCAACAACTCCAATTGCACTCTCTTCGCCAATGCTAAGTAATTTATTGATTGGGTGATTGCTGATTGGTCTCAGCCCTAAGCCAAATGGCTCTGTTTTGTGCGCATCAAGAATAATCGAGTAATCGTGTAATCAATGGTTGGGAACCGTCTCAGGGGGAGGGCACAGACTACAGACACCAGGGGACTCGGTACGCGCTAAACGGATAAAAGGCTGCACTGGACATTGCCCTCCCACTCTACCAACACAATCCAGAGTCTCCATTTTAATACATTTACCTTTTACTTTTACCCCAACCTAACTTCATTTAATGTGGGTTTGTTGTTCTGGTTAAAAATTGTACAAATCGATAGTTGCGACACAGACAGAGACAGCAAGAGAAAGAGACTCACTTAATTCCCTCTTTTTTCCCATCCCCATGATTTGCCACCTTTCCGCGCAATTCTTCATATTTTTAAAAACCTCAGAGATCTCGAGTCTCGCGCTCATTGAAAGGAAGATCGAATTCCTTTTCCGTCCCTAAAATGTGTACTTTCCTGTTTCAACAATGTTCTGTTAGTGCTTTTGGCGGGCCCAACAGCCATCCAAATGTCCGGTGTCTTGACAGAATACCCTCGCATAGAATACCCACGCGTACAGAATACCCCCAAATAGTAGATTTAATCGTCTTTTCGCGATCTATTTATTTGTTTGTGTATATTAATCTATTAAATACCTTGATAAAACCCCTTTTATAAGACGTGGTGATGCGGCCCAGACATTTGACATTTGAGGCCCCAGCCAAATTCGACACTTGCGGTCCATAGGCGACATTTTGCCATGCAAAATAACCAATAGTTACACGTTAGGCTTAGATGTAAGCTAAGCTAATTCTATCTTGGGGGTATTCTATTTCTATCCATGACTCAAATGTCCAAAATCGGCAGCAAAATTAATTTGACGCCTTCGGCCAATTGGTTGTTCTTTTATTTATTTGAGAATTGAGATTTATAGTGGAGCATTCACTTCTCGCCCTCTTTGATGGCTCCATTCCCGTTCAAATGTCTCCTGCTGTTCGCCATGGTCGCGCTGTGCGGCGCCTACAAGGTGCTGGTGTGGAGTCCGACCGTGAGTCGCAGCCACATGATTTCGAATGCCCGTGTGGCGGACACACTGGCGCGTGATGGGCACGACGTGGTGGGTTTAAGACTGGCCTTCTGACGTGTGTTAATCGTTCAGACCCTGGTGGAGGTGGAGTACATGGTGCCGGTGGGAGTCCACAACTTCTCGGAGGCCGCCCGGACGGTGCACATCCCGGGCGGGTTCATGAACACGCTGATCAACGGCAAGGAGTTCATGAAGGTGTTCGCGGAGGAGGCCTTCAAGCCGCAGTCCGCACTCAAGTCCTACGTCGTCTACCGGTTCCTCAACCAAAACTTCAACGAGGCCTGCGATAGTGGGTTTGCCGGGAAGACGCAGGCCCAAACTGCCCTTTTCAGAGTTTCTCACGCAGAAACGCGAGCAGATCGCGCAGCTGAGGGCGCTCAGGTTTGACGTGATCGTCTCGGAGCAGCTCACCTCCTGCGGGGCGGGCGTCGGCCACCTGCTGGGCATCCCCACCAACATCCTGCTCAGCAGGCCAGTGCCCCTGTCTCCAAGTGCCTACTGCCCCTCCCCTCCCTCCAGCTGCCCCATACAGGAGCACATCGCCTCCATCATCGGGCTGCCGTTCCCGTCCAGCTACGTGCCCTCGCTGGCCGACTCGGACAGTCCAGACACAATGTCCATTTGGGGCCGCCTCAACAACTTTGCGCTCCAAATGGCCGGCGGCGCGTTCCTCTGGCACGGCGTCGACCCTCTGACGCACATATTCCGCAAACACTTTGGGTCAGCCGGTTGGAGGGCGGAGGAAAAACCAACAAAGCCATTTCAGCCCAAGTTTCCCGGACCTGCGCCAGATCGTGCGCGACTCGCCGTTCATATTTGTGGCGGTGGACGAGCTGGTCGACTTTCCGCGGCCCGTCTTCCCCAACGTCGTCTACATCGGCGGACTGGGCATCCAGAAGCCGAAGCAGCGGACAGAGTTGCCGGTAGCTGGGGACACAACGCACAGGCACATATATGTTCTCACTCATCAGGAGCCGTTCAAGTCGGAAATGGAAAAGGGCGCCAAGGGCGTGGTGCTGTTCTCCATGGGCTCCATAATGCGCTCGTCGGACTTCCCGGAGAGCTTCAAGGAGAACATTTTCGCGGCATTCGCCAAATTCCCCGACTACCACTTCGTGATGAAAGTGGAGGAGGGCGACAACGTGGGTTGATGCCCAGTGCTCACAGCACCCACAGTCCCCCTAATTGCAGCATTCGGCGGAGATCGCCAGCAAGATGTCCAACGTGTTCCTGACCACGTGGGCGCCTCAGTCCGAGCTGCTCAGTGAGTCTCCCGTCCGGTCGGCCTTCCAACCCCCTCCCCCCGACCAGACCACCCCCGACTGCGGCTGTTCATCACACACGGCGGCTACAACAGTCTGATGGAGTCCGCGCGTGCGGGCGTGCCTCTGCTCGCGATGGGCTTCTTCGGGGATCAGTACCGGAACTCTCGGGTGGCCGAAAGAAACGGCTGGGCGCTGGCCTTCGACAAATTGCTGCTGCTCAACTCGCACAGGCAGTTCGGAGAGGCCCTCGGCGAAATGCTTGCGGATCCAAAGTGAGTGGATCGGCCGGATTTCGTTTCGACCGGCCTCCGAATTCTCAGATATGCCGGGAACGCGAAGCGCACGCAAAAGCTGATGCTGACCAAGGTGAGGCAGAAGCAGGAACATTTGTGCCGACGCCCCTTGCAGCCCTTCTCCGCAGAGGAACGTCTGACCAAGAGCATCCGCTTTCTGGAGCAGAACGGCGGCAAGCTGCCCGAGTTGCTGAGCGAGTCGCGCCAAATGGGCACAGTGGAGCTGTACAACCTGGACCTGCTGGCGCTGGCCGCCTGTCTGCTCCTCGGCCTCCTCGGTGCCCTGGTTTGGCTGGCCAAACGGCTCTGGCGCAAAATCGGGGCCATCGCCCAGACCCAGAAGCCAAAGGCGGAATGACAAAACGGCTCATTTCTTAATTACCTTTGTTTTGACTTTTGCTTAATCCGCTCTAATAAACACTTTAGACAAAGTTCGGTGTGCCATAGCCATACAATGGAGTATCGGCCCTCCCTCCGTCGTTTGTCTGTTCCCTTTCGCCGAGCCATCGGCCAAACCCACATGTTTTCGCAGTCATAAAATGGCCGCAAAATGTGCGCCAATGGATGGCCATTTGCCCGCACAAAAAGCAGCGAAAGCGGAAACATGTTCACCGCGCACATTTGACAATTCCGCGTCCAGCTACCGCAATTCCAATGTTTTTTCCGTTTTGCGTTCAGCACCAATCAAAGGTTCGGGCGGGCGGGAGACACCACAACCGCCAAATGGGGCGTGAAGGCGGAGTGGGAAGTGGGAACGGGGTCGCAGTTGTTGTCTCCGTCCATTGAGTCTCCGAGGGCTTCTCCATTCGCCATTCATTCATTCGTTTTGTGCAGTCTCCAAGTGCGGGTGTTTGGAGAATATGCCCTCTACCTGCTGGACTCTGCCCGTCCCCTGGCCCTGCCCAATTCCCGCCATTGCGGTCACTCAACGGGAAATTGGCCGGAGACTTTTGGCCGTGGCCTCATTTCGCTCGCGGGGGAATTCAATTCTGGCCAGTGGCACTCGTTTCTCCGTTTTTTCAGGGCCTTTTGCAGTCCAAGGGGGGCCAATTCCAAACACTCGTTTGTTCCTCTCAGAGTCAGTTTTGCCCGTTGGTTCGCCCAAATGAAGAGCTCATCAGCCATGCATGTCCTGCCAATTGGCTCATTCCCCCAATTGGGCGCCGCTAATGGCGCTTTTTTGTTCGAATCGGCGCCATCCCGTGACTCCAATTAGCCGGGGCAGAGGCAGCCCCGGGTCGTCGATTCCCATGCTAATTCCGCGGAGTGTCTGTCTTCCCCCGTTGGACTCGCCGCAATATTTTTGTTTCCAAAACCGAATCGGCCCTCCGCTTGCGGCGGTCAGCTGTGCCCATTCCCGGAATGGGGGTGACCGACCCTCCCTCCCTCCTCCGCCCTAATCCCTCCCCTTGCCATCCATCAAATCCCGTTTTTGCTCCTCCAAGGTGTGAGATTAGCGGAGTGGGATCAGAGAAGGGCAGTGCCCCTCCGCCCCATCCTTCGGCGTTTTTGAATCGGAACGGAGGACAGAGACAGTCCCTCCCCCTCCCAAGGACCAACGCCAACCGCCCGAGCGGGGCCCAGTCCCTCTCGGCCGATGAAGAGACCGCTGTGTGGGACTAGCGCAGCGCTAATTTCCGAAATTAGCCGCCATTTGCATTTGCGCCAATCAAATTGCTTGGCCAAAGGGAAGGGCAGACGGATGAGGCCAAAGGCCACCAACTCGCAACAAGAAAGAGCTCCTCGGACATCTTTTTGACAACTTTTGTTTCGGTTTTCCGCAGACCCAATGGCTTTAATCTTTTCGAGAAATTATAGAAGTTTTCGTGCGAAGAATCAGTTCCTTCTCCGATTTCAATTTCTATTCGGACAATTGGTCACTTCCATCTCACCTCTGCGCCAAATCTGGAAAGCTTGAACACTCGGGAACAGCGGCCCGACCCCTCAGAATCCACAATCCACATGCCCCTTCCCAGCGTCCATCCCTCTCCCCTCTTCTACGCCTCTTCTTCTTGTTCTCTCGTTTGGCCCCGCCCTCCTCCACTGCCCAGTGACCAAAGGTCCCCACACCACAGCACCTCAACCACTCACTCACCCATCCCTGTCCTCCCTCCCCCCACTTCTTCCACGCATCCCCACCCCCGTCTCATCAGTCTGCTGGAGTTGCAACTTTTGCGACTGCCCCTTGTCTGGCTCAATGTTTATACATTTTGTCCTTGTTCGGCCCTCAGCCCGTCCATCCATTCGGTGCCAGTCCATTAGCGGAGGGCCAAGAAGTGTTTGGCACTTCTCACGCCCTCTCCCCCACTTAATCTTCGCGCCCAAATGGCCAACACTCCCATTGCCCCAGTCCGGTTTCGGATTGTTTAGCCATTCGCCAGTTGCGCCAGACAAAAGAAACCTCGCAACTTTGGCCAATACATTTTCGTTCATTCGCCCCAGAAATGCCATTCCCCCCGTCCCCCGCTCTGTTGCTGCTCCTGCTCGCCGCCGTGGCCAGCGGCTCCTCCACCGGGTCGGAGGACCTGCTCAGCGCCAGGTCGGCAAAGGGATAGCCTCTGGAAGAAGGGCCTTTCAGGTGCCAGTCCAAGTGTCTGTCCGAGCTGGAGAGGCGGCACAATGTGGGTTCTCCAAATCCAAATCAAACACGGGGTGGAACCCACTCCCAGGGCCCAAGGTCCCAACCGTCCGATTAGCCATATCCCCGGTTGTAATCCCCCTTTCGGCGCCATTGGGAGCTTAATCTGGTCACATTTAATATCAGAATCAAGCCAAGGACTGGAACTGGACTCCCTTTTATTGGACAAAAAGACTCATTTTGGGCTCCCAGTTTCATCCGATTTTTGTGCACAAATGCCGAATGCGCAGATTTGCCCCGAATTGGGGACAGATGTCGACAGAGGCGGCCATTTATTCGGGGCAGAGGGGAAAGAGGAACTGCGGAAAGGCAAAAGGGCGAAGGAATGAATCATCCATCGACTGGAGGCCTAAAGGGAGGAATCTTTATCCCACTGTGCCTCCCCAGAAGGGACCAGGGGATCCAAGTTCCAAGTCCCCTGTGCCTCCGCCGGTTGCCTGGCTCTGACTGCGGCGTCGGCTTAATGTCCTCAAAACATCGCTAATCCGGTCGTCGAATTTCAGGAGAGTGCCCCAGTCGGGGGGTGGAGTGGCCAAAGTCCCAATCGCCCGACCGACCCATCCAGGCCCCCTCTTGTGGGCCTCACTCTGTGCGCCCATTGTGCGCACCACTTCTCCAAAGTTGGGCACAAAAGGCAGAGCCCAGAGGACCTCCCGGACTCGCCATTGTCTGCGCCTGTGTTTGCCCCCAAAAGTGTCGCTCTCGTCTGTTCGTTTTTCGCTTTGTTCGGGTGAACCGAAACAAAAAGGCCAAAGTGAGAGGCAACAAACGGGGAAAGGCCCAAATTGTGGCGGGGAATCAAAGGGGCAAGGGCAAAGGGAGTGGGCACATGGAGTGACCGGGGGCAAACAGCAGGGATGGGCACCACCCAAAGGGGAGAGGGATCAACAACCGCCGGGGGAAGGAAGGGTCCGAGAGAAAAACATTTTGTGATTGTGAATTGCGTTTCCCTCCCTCCCCCAGATGCCCATTTTGGAAGGATTTGTCGCAGATTTATTGCATTTTGCACCAGGAGGGGGGGGGGGGGAGAGTGCTCTCGAGAAGACAATACGACGCAGATGGGGGACAGGTTGCGCAATTGGGCGAACGGGAATCGGGGGAAGAAGAAGGGTCCGTTTGGGAGGGAAATGCAAATGGACGAGGCACAAGGGTTGTTGGGGCTGGTTCTGCAGTGTGGAAGAAACGGCTCATTCATTTATTGTTCGGGGACAGGAGATGCGCCCACAAATGTGTTTGGGGGTTCGAACTCCGCGGATTTTGCGCAAACAGACCGCGGAGGGTCAAGGCGAACGAAGTGCGTGTGGGGCGGGGGGAACCTGGGAAGGAAGGGCCAATGCCCCTTCCCCCACTCCGACTCCCACAATGGCACTCATCCTTCGGAATCTCCACTGCCCCCAGAGCCCTGCTCATCCGCCACTTTGCCCAAATGCCGCCGCCGCAAATTGCCCTTGCGCCCGTCCCTTTGCGGAAGGGACTCACAGCGGCACAATCATTCATATTCATTCACTCACTCATTAATTGGGCACAGCGGAAACATTGCAATGGAAATGGGACAAAATACCCCAATCGTCCGTCGGTCTGTTGGTCGTTTTCGTTCAGTCGTGTTTCTCTTCTGTCTCCGCCGTTTGTTTGTCCATCCCGTCCATTCATTTGCGTTTCTGTTTGCCGTGACGGCGCCAAATTTTACGATTGGGCCGCCACCAAATGTGCGACCCCGATTGCCCGTTCGGGCCCTGACCCGCCGGTTTTATTGCACCAGGAGACGGACACACTTTGCAAATGTGCCAAATTTGTCGAAGAAAGGGCGAATAGGTGTAACTGGCAATTGGGCAATCGGGAGTCGGGTAATTGTCCCCTTTCGGGGGCCAAATTTGGCGAAACAAGCGGACCAACAATCAATTGCCCAATGCCCTCCCCAGAATGACTCCGAGTCCCGGCGCCTGCTGCGCCACCAGATGAGCTCTCTGTGCCGGGAGGACGTGCTCTGCTCTTCGGTGCCTCCGTCCAAAGGGTCTCAAAGTCTCAATCCCGTTCAGTGCATTCTGCCCTGCGGAGAGTCCATTTACGAGAGCGAACTATGTGCGCGCCAACTGTGCAGGGTAGCCTGTGTGGGGTCGCCAAAACGGAGGTTCCTCCCTCCCCACAGGACACCGCCGACCCGACCCAGTGCCGCCAGTCGTGTGCCTTCATCGAGTCGGTGGCGGCCAACAAGCCGGGCAGCTGCCCGGGGCACTCGGGAGCGCCAAATTCGGTAGAAGGGGCACAGGGAGGAGAGCGAGACTTCCCCAGCAGGAGTGCTCCGCATTCTGCGACACGGACAGCGACTGTCCGGAGGTGGGCCCCACTCCCGACTGACGATGGGTCCCCTCCCAGGTCGAGAAGTGCTGTTCCGTGGGCTGCAGCCGCACTTGTCTGGGCCCCGGCCTGAACGACTCCCGCCTCTTGCCGCGGCCGGAGGGCATCACGGTGCAGGAGCGGAAGCGCAAGAGGTCCTCAGACGGCCACCAAGAGGATGTCCATTCCTGCCATTTGCAGGTCCGCCATTCTGCGTTGGGTGATGAAAAGGCTGTCACCGCAGCACACTTCCACCAATTCCAACTGTGCGCGTTTGGACCAACCCAATATTCATGACTCCCTTGTCCAGTGTTCGTGGTCCAGTGGCGCTGGTCTGTGCACAAGCAGCCGGAGACAATGACGCCCTGGCAAACTGTGAGTGAAAATGCAGCGGAAGAGAGAAGAGACCAATGTCCCCCCAAAGGTGATGGTCCGCAACAAAATGTACGCCATTCTGAAGCACCTGCTGGCGCCCGGCCGCTACTACCTGTTCCGGGTGGCCGCCGTGAACAAGCACGGCACCTGTAAGTCCCATTCCCCACTAAATTGACCAAAGCACCACCTCAGACGGCTTCTCGGGACCCAGCCACCCGGCGTTCAAGCTCTCCAAGGAGGTCAAGGCGCCATCCGTAAGGACAACCGGGGTCCATGGCCCACGCAAATGCACCTTCAGGCGCCGATCAACTTGACCGTGCTGCCGTCTGGAGGGGAGGGCCCCTCCGACGCCAACCTGCCCAGGATCGGATGGACCCCTCCGGAGTCGGAACTGCCGCTCAAGGAGTACCGGCTCAGCTGGTGGTGGGCAAAAGCGAATCGACCGAGCAGAGTGACCTTTCGGTGCGCAGGAAAAGCTCGGCGGAATGGGCACGCGCCTTCGAGTACAGACAGCGCAGGCACTCGGGCGGCAGGGGCAACGGCGTTGACGAAGAGGATTACGATGCGGCGACCGTGAGTTCCTTCCGCGAGTGAGGCTGTCGAAATCGCGATTTGAGGACGGGGACGCGCACAGGATGAGTGCCGTGCTGCCCAGCTACAGCACGAGGGCCCAGCTCAGCGAGCTGCACCCGGGCCAGGTCTATGCCGTGGAGGTGCCGGATTCGGGTCCACCCTGGGCTGACGCCTCCAATTCAGCTGTACGCCACCGCGGACTCCAGCGAGGGCGAGTTGCGCGGAGAGCCTGCCCTCATCTTTGTGAGCGTGCCGCCGTCCGAAGGGCTGTCGCAGGACGATGGCCCCTCTCCCGCGGCCCCCGTTTCGACGTCCTCTGCCCCGCTCGGCCAATTCCGGGGCGCAGAACTGAAGACGCCCTACTTCGAGAACGGACGCCTGAAGACCAGCATCTCTTGGCTGGACCACGCCCAGTGTGCGCCCAAATCCGACGGCAAATTGGTGCGAATGGGGAGCCAAGTACCTGGACCGATACCGGACCAGTTCCCAGTCCGAATGACGGACCAATTTGCACAGGCCGAGTTCCGCGTGTTCATTCACTCCGTGCGCTGTCTGAACGAACTGCCCCCGCAGCACTTTGTGGTGCGCCACTGTGTGGCCACTCTGGTCAGTGGCGGCTTTTAAGCGAACTTGGCGAAATGAGTCGATTTGCAGGAGAATTTGCAATTCCGCTGTGAGTACTACGTGGGCATTGAGCGAATGGGTCCAGTGAAGGGAGTGGCCGAAGAGGCAGGCGACTGGGGAGACTTTGGAAATCGAACATTTGCAGGAGATTGCGCGACTGACCTTCTCCACGCAGCCCTGCGAACAGACGCCCTCGGATGTGCCGTTGCAGTGCGCACAGAGTCTGGGCACAGGCATCAGGGCGGCGGCGCAGAAAGTGGGCACATTGGTGGCCACAACCGAGCGGAGGGGGGCGGAGGAGGAGGAGGAGTGGGTGCCCATTGAGGAGGTGCAATCCGTGGATAGAACGCCTCCAAAGGCGGGATCGACCCCCGCCCCTCCGAGCGAAGGATTCAAAGGTGGCGAAGCCAAAAACCGAAGACACTTCATTTTCGAACCTTCACATAGCTGGTCATCAGCAGCAGCAAGAGTTGCGCTGCAGCGGCGTCTCGGGCGACGCCGCCGAGTGCACCTGGAATTGGCCGGAACAGGGGCGCGGCGACAACAACCCTCTGGTCGGGTTCCGCACTGTGCTCTCCTCCACCCTGCCCGGTAGCGCCCTTGGAAAGCCAAGCACCCGGTTGGCCTTTGAGGCGCCTCCTCCAAAGTGAGCATTGTCGGGCCGGAGCAGCGGCACGTGCACTTGGGCCAGCTGAGCGCGAAGGCGGTCTACAGATTCAGACTACAAGTGGGAATTGGGGAGCGTTGGCAATGAATGTCTCATGCACTGTTAGGCGGTCACCACACACGGATTGGGCGCCGAGCTGGTGGAGCACTTCAGCACGGGGCATCTGGTCGGCGCCAGACGGAGGGGCGACGAGGTCTGTTCGGCCTGGGAAGTGCCCTCCCCACTTGGCGTTTGTTGCAGGCATTCCCCGAGTCGGCGGAGCTGCCCTGGAGCTCCTCCTATTCGGCCCCTCTGGCCCACCACCGCTGGCAGTGGTGGCTCTGCTCCCCCGCCCCCGTGTTCGCTGTTCTGGCCGCCCTCCTCCTCTGAGCAAAGAACATGCGAGTTGTGACTGCACTCAGATACTATGGGTATTCCCCGTTATTTTCCATTTCCAACTTTTTGTTCCCCAATTCATTCTCAATCTGTTGTTTTACCTACTTTTATTTCGTTTTATTTGATTTTTGATATACAAAAATCTGTGCAAATAAACAATATTTATAGGTACTGTTTACATAATTGAGATATGAAAATTGTAAACGACCCCAATGAGGAATAAATTATGTATAAGTACATACTACCAGTGCTGGGTCAGGCTCCGGAGCCCGGAGCGGAGCCGGAGCCAAAAATTGAAAAAGGCCGGAGCCCGGAGCGGAGCGCTCCGGGGTTCCCGGAGCCAGCTC
>VAHH01000571.1:0-26455 GCA_013357305.1 Radopholus similis | reverse complement strand
GGCCAGATTGAAATTTGGTACAGGTGCATCGTCACAAATTGGGAGAAATATGGGGAAGTGAGGTGGCATTTGCCAGCGGGATGATGTTTCAGATGTTTTTCGCTTATGCTGCAGGATTAATAAGGTATAGGGCAAATTAGGGGGAGGGGGTCAAAAGTCGGATTTGTGCTGATTGAGCAATCAATTGTCCATTGTTGCTGTCAAACAACGTACAGGAAAGTGTTCATGTCTGCTGTGTCCCTCTGCAGAAATTTCTGCTCGATCAGCCACTCAATTTGCTCTTTTATGAGTTTTCGTGAAGGCAAGAACATGTGCTTGAGCACATCTACCAGCTCTGTCTGCAGTTGGGCCTGAATTTGGCTGTTGTCGGGGCCAACACATCATTGGCCTTGCCTGGTTGAGCTTTTTTCGGGTCTTCATTATCTTCACGATCGCCTCCTGCACTCTGTATGTGCGCAATTGGAGTATCTCCTCGTGCTCCTGGTCCATTCCCGCCTCCTGGTTGAGCTGCAGTCTGCCGACCAGATTCACCCGCCCACGCGACTGTGGTTTGTCGTTCTTGACCACGCAAAAGCCCTGGTTGATCCAAAACAGTGTTGAGTCGTTAAAGCTCTTTGGCGTCAAGGGCTGTTGGGTGGAATCGCACAGAAGCACTTGCATTCGCGTCTTTGGAAAGTTGACCAAGGACTGAGGAGGGATGCATTAGAAACAATTGCTCGAGTCCCTGCTACCAGAAGACTTCTCGTCAGTTCGCCTTCGGCCAACTCCGTGGCCAAACGAATTGTTTCGAAGGAGACCCGCTCGTCCGGACGTTCGTTCCAGCAAAACAGGATGGCCATCTGATGCGTCGTCACCTCGAGATCAAATCTGCCCGCCTTGTTGCTGAAGGAGATCTTAAACGGGAGTGCGGCCGCTGACTGGTCTGTTGAGCTTGCTAGACCCCACCGTGCCCGTGGACCAGTGGTGCGCCCAATTCAGTTTCCTGCCATTGTGCTGCTTTTTATAAAAGTCCTCCACCTCCGGAATCAAATCTTCCAGCTCCCTGGGCAATGTCAAGTGTGACTTGTCCTTGCTCCGTGACCAGGCGCCCGCGTTCAGGATTTTCACGTTTATACATTCTGCGAGTGAAAAACGGATAATCTCGTCACTGAGGACCCGGAACGGACCAGCCATGTGTTTGCAATTGCTGTTCGGCGAATCCAAAGACCGCTTGAAGGCGGAGTTCAGATCCTTGTTCACCTCGATGTCCTGCAGCATCCGGAATAGTTTGTTCACAAAATCAACGGGCATGCCCGCTTCTCTGAATTTGTTGACTAGCATTTCCTCCTTCTCCTGGTCAGCCACCAGTTCCAGGATGAGACGTCGACTAAGGTGTGTTTTGTGATAACGCTATAAAAAAGGTGCAGCTGCTCACAATTCCATTACAAAAAATGCCAACCATTGTTGGGAAATAAACCCACCATGAACACGTCCTTGGCCGTCACGTACTTGAGCACCAGCAGCACATTGTTCAGCCGCTCGTCAATCTCCTCCGACGTGAACTTTTTGGTCAGCGCCGACTTCCTCAGCAGCAGATCGCAATAGTTGGCCAACAGTTCCGGACATTTGGATTCCGTGTTCATTGGTCTTCCGCTGGAAAGACACACCCAAATCAAATTCTAATTCAAATACTGGATCGGTACCCCTTTGCTCGGCTAGCGTCCAATTCCAAGCGGAACACGTCCGTGTTGTTCACCACTTCCTGGAATCCCTGGTCCCGCACCGTGAGGAAGCGAGAATCGTTGCAGAAGGCATCTTTCACTAGCTGAGAGAACAGCGAGTACATTGCCAGCAGTTGTTCAATATATCGCTCGCTGTCCTGAACAGAGGCAGGCATTGGCCATTGCTGCCCAATGGTCCTAACCGTTATGATCTCCGCCGCGTGTTCATGCATCGCGGCCAGTCCCTCTGCTCTAATGTACTTGTGCAATATGTCCAACAAAGTGGCGATGCCTTCTGGCGTCCGATTTATCAATCTGTACAGTGTTTTCAGGCCTGAAATGGGAAATATTAGATAGAAATGGGATATGAGATTACTCACGCTGGACTTCGTTGTTTTTGATCAAATCGGGCCCTACGGCGAGGAGTTGATCTTGGTATTCGATTACCAAAACGCGAACACACTTGTCCACCAACTGGGTGATTGGAGGAACAACGTAGAGCATTTATCTGTGTTTTATCATAATGCCATACTTTGGACACAGAATCGGCAGCCGAGGAATCAAGATAACGCTTAGCCCTCTCTCCTTCCTCGGCCAGCTTGCCGTCCACGTAGACCATGTAGTTGAGCACTCCCTCCTGCTCCAAGATATTCGAAGTGCGCGATCTGTAGAACTGTTCTGTCACTGCAATGTAGTCCTTTTCAAAGCGCTCTCTATAGCTTTGTAGTGGATCTTCCGCATCAACATTCAGTTCAACTGCGGAACAAACAAATCTAATTTCTAGTTCATTCGAGGTGGTCTACCAAAGGATTCTCGAACCCCGACAATAAATTGCGAGTTGACCAATTCGCCATTTCGTTCTCTCTCGATCATGCTGAAAAGCAAGTCCTGTCCAGACTCGTTAGAACACCTTTTATACCAGTTATGAATTATATCACGTATTTTCATATTTTTGACAAGTTAAGTTTGAGTTATTCACCCCATTGCAGCATTCAAGAGACGCTGTGAAATTCCAGCGAACACAAATCTGTTCCAGCACTCGAGCATTGCCTGAGAGGATGAAGAAACAAACGATTGTACAAATACTGCACAATTATCCAACTTACATTCCGCACCATGTTTTGCGTCTCTGCCCTGGGTCTTGAGGGAGTCTTGACAATGTTTTTCTCGATAAAATTAAACGGGAGAGGCAGGTATCGACTGAGCAGCGAGTAGTTTTCCCATTCTTGTATGTAGGATTTTAGTAGAGAATCGTCGTCGGAGTGGGCGTGAATGTTCTGCAAATTGCAATGATAAGTGCTTCCGGCACATTTCGCACCTGGGCAGCATCTCTGACGTGGAACTGCAACTCCTCCTTTAGCTCTGCCAACAACCGCTCACAACCGCTCTCCACCCATGAGGCAATACGATTGTTGATTGTGAACATATCTTGCCAATCTTTCTTGGATACATTCTGGGCGAATCAAGAACAATTACATTTACAAACTAAACTAACTTGTTTGTGCAGCAGATTCCGCACAACCGGCAGAGACTTGGCCCATTCGTCTTCAAACGCAATATTGTTGTTTTTAGACTAAAATAAATTCAAAGATTGAATTGTATGCGTATTATGCAAAATTATTACACTCAAAAGTGGACTTCCAACGGAAGTGGTCATCATTCTGTTAAAAGGGCAGTGACTGGAATGAGAAAATTAAAATGCTCTGTTTAGTGTGCGTATTTATAGTTCCCAATCAATTATTACTTTATAACTTATAAGTTTATCGGTCAACTTTTCGAGATTTTTTTTCATGCATTTTAGCATTTTGGTCAGGTATTTATGAATTATGATTAGTGATTACTGATTACTATGATCTACCTACATATTATGTTTTTATTTTTATGGCAAATGGTTTATAGGTTATAGGATTAGTTTAAATTTAAACTTTGAAGGCTACTAGGCTTGTTTAGGCCAAAATTACTCCCTTGCCCCTTGGCTTATCTCGAGCATCGAGTTCAAGCACCCAATGTACAATTTTCCGCGGTGCCCAATTTTCTGCGGCCGAATAATAATGCAGGAGCCATCGGCCCACCCCTAATTTCCCCAGACCCAGTCGACGACAACCACCGACAGTTTGACATACTACAATATCATAAGATCATAACCCAAAAGGTCATTTGTCTTTAGCCTTTACCCTATGGAAAAATGGAGCAGCGATTTAGCATATACCTAATGCTGATGTGACGGTACGAAAGAACCCTATTGAGAATCTCTGGGCCCAAGTGAAGCAAACTCTGAAGGGCCAACGCTTCAAAACGGGTGACCAACTTTGGGAGGCCGTACAACAGGCCTGGAACGCGATTCCGGTGGCGACTTTGATCAGGTTGGTCGACTATATGCCCGTCTGTTTATGTACAGTCCGTTTGGCGAGAGGAGGTCCGACAAAATATTGAGATATGCGCTGTTAAAGTTTTGATTACATACTTTTGTCCCCCCAAAAATCGGACTCCCAATGTTTCGTGTCAAATTTCTCGAAAATTGTTGTTGATTTGTGGGAATATTTGTTTGGAGTATTGTTGTCAGCTAAATGGCAAATATTTTTTTCTTTTACACTTGGCCATAATAAGGGATATTATTTCTACGGCAGTGGAATTTGTCAATTTCAGAAGCTTGATGACAAACTTTTGGCCACGACTGTATGTTCTCGATATTTTTGTATTTTGCATTATTCTGGGGCTTTTTATTTGTTTTTCCCCGAAATTGCAGACAAATGAATTGGATGTGAGTGTAGGTTAAGTAAGGAGGGGATTGGTATACGCATCTCCAGTGTCCACAATTGACGCCACCGCGTCAATTTGCGGCCAATCCCTTTGCACCACAATGCATTCAACAAACAATCAGCAGATGCTGCGTGTGCTCTCCTCCGCCCTCCCTCACAGTGCACAATCCCTTTTTTACTCAATTCGCTTTCCCGGTGCATCTTCGCGCTCCTCCCTTCTTGCCCGTCCCTCCGTCGGTGGTCACTCTCGATCAATTCATTGCAGCTTCAGCTTGTCCGCCTGCTGGATGGCTGTGCGAGAGCATGTTGTTTGTCCCTGTCTTCAGTCCGCCGTTCCCCTCTCTCCCAATTCCAGCTTGGCTCCTCAGTTGACCAGTCGGTGGTCCTGTCCAGTAGCAAGTCCCTCTTCTCTCCCTTCTTCCACTCCCGCCCAATTCCTCGTCCTTTTCCAGAAATCTCGATCGAACCAATAAACATGATGCAGCGCTTCTCCCGATCATTGAGTCTCCTCCTATTCCTGCTGTACGGCATCGCTGTCCTCTCGCGGAGTGATCGCGAACAGGTCGACGACGAAAAGACACTACAGATTCGAGCCAAAAGGCAGTGGGGCTGCCCCACGGGTTGTTTCTCGCCCTGTGAGTATTTTTGTATGGGTAGGTTCATCTACGCCTTTCATTTTGAAGGCATGAATTCGGCGCAATGCCAACGCTACCAACTGGCCACAGTATGTGTTTTGGGATGCTGTTGTCCGGCACAGAGTGCACAGACCAACCTTACCAGTGAGTTATAACAGAGGAAGTGTAAAACATAGCATACCTATTACATACTACTTGCCTCCCAAACAAAAAGGTGCTTGCGATGGTGATCCGGCGGTGGCCGCTTGTTTGAACGGACTATGTGGACAAGGATACTTTTGCAACGCGCGTAACTTCTGCTGTCGTTGCCAGTCAGGCACTTCCCCTGGTCGGCCATTTCCATTCCCTCAATTTGAATATGATCTAACAGGGCCTTGCGTGAATAATCTGTGTCCCGCCGGCTACGCATGCAACACTAACAACTTTTGCTGTTCACTCGGATCTGGATCCGTGTTAGGGCCATGCACAAACGGAGTAAGAATCAATGCGACGAACGTAAAATATCTTATTTGCAGCAATGTCCGCCGGGATACGCGTGTGGAGCAGGCAACCTGTGTTATCCAGTGACCGGCAACGGCGGCGACAATCTGCTCGGATAAGCGGAGAGCTAGAAACAGAACGAGAACACAGGGCACACCACACTCATCCATCACCAAGGTCGCTAGCAAGGGCGTCGTCGCCACTTCTTTGGCTCTCCTCTCTATTACCGACGAGCGATGCTTTTGTCCCATTCCGCGCCCCCAAATTCCATTCATCATTAAAACTATTTGTGGACACTCACAATGCAATTTTCTGCGGATCAAAGCGGATTGGAACGGGCCAGATCAGTGGGCTGTAAGGAGAGGGAGCACCCAGGAGATTGGGCTGGAATGGGCGAGTTGAGAAGGACCGTCACTGGTCGCGGGTCAGTTTCAGCGTCCATCTGCTCTTCGCCTTTGCTGCTTCCTCTTGAGACTCGCGCACAGACAATGACCGCGGCGGCTAGCTAATCAGCGATCGGCCACCACCACTCGATGCTAATCGGCCATCTATCCGGCAGTCCTCTTTCGCCCATTGTGCTGCGCTCTTTGCCCAGATCTCCAAAATGTTCCTTCAACGATATTTGCCCTCCTTTCTGACCATTTTGTGCATGCCACTAATCTCCTTTGGTCAATTCCTTGACCTCAGTCCGGCAAATTCGTCATCATTCTCGTCACACGTGCGTCACAAAAGGCAATGGTCGTATCCGCAGCAACAGCCCCAAATATGTCCGCCGCAATGCTTTGCATGTGCCCCGATGCAGTGCCAAGCCTACCAATGCGTCCAGCCACAAATGGCCCAAATGGTGCGTTGCTGCTGCCGTCCTGTGATCATCGTACGTCCACAAACGGACATCAAAAGTGTGTTCTTCCTGATTCTGCACACCTTTTGTGATTGCAGCTGCCTGTGACGGGGAGGAGGCGGTGGCAATGTGCATGAATGGACTGTGTGGACAGGGCTACTTCTGCTCGAACAAGAAGTTCTGCTGCCGCTGTCCCACTGGCAAGTCCATCGGAAAATGCATCAACGGACTTTGCCCGGCCGGCTATGTGTGCAACTCCAATGACTACTGTTGCGCCGCAGGATCCGGGTTTCTGCTTGCTCCTTTCTTTGTGCTCATCCCCACCCAATACAAAAATTGTTGCAGCAGTGCCATCGGTCCCTGTTCGAACGGACAGTGTCCGGATGGCTATGAGTGCGGCGAGGGGGTCCGTTTGTTTTGACGCAGTTTCCCATTTTTGCTGCTCAGGACCTATGCTACGCTCGCAACGGCGCTTCCTCTGCAACCTCATCACCGATTAGAAACTACCCGTTTACAGGCCGAATCAAGCAACGGCCCAGATGGACGCCGACAATTCGCAGACGTGGCACCAGCAGCAAAAAGACACAGCAGCAGAGAAGGGCCCGGTGGTGGGAGCGGAGGAACAGGATGGAGGCAGAAGAGCCGTTTGGGGACGAACAACAGGGAGAATGGGAGTGGGAGTGAAACGAACGGTTGAATGAACGGAAGGAAAGGAACAGAAGATGCAGAGAATTGAGTCCGAGAGGGACGAAAAGAGATTGATGATCGCTGCCCTCCAATCCTCTGTCGTCTGTCTCTGCAAATTGCCACCCGCTCCGAATCCCGTTCACTGTCCATCTGCGGCCTTTTCCCATTCATTCCTTTCTAACTTTGTCCTCTTTTCCATTTCCCATTCCATCACTTTCGCCCATTTTTACAATCAATTCTTACGTGAAAATGTCAATGAGGACGCTGCTCGCTGCTGACGCTTACTGTCAAGAAAGTCGACAGTTTTCCATTATTCGTAATTTCCCCGCATCAATGGCAATTTGAATGTGAGGAATCATGTCTCTTTATACATATGATTAATTGATTATGTATTGTAATTTACATCTTTCTTCCATCATTATCATTACTCATTAGTCATTAGTATTCAGTTGCAGTAGCAACAGTGATTGACAGTTGACAGGTTGAAACCCTTTGTGGTGATCACAGCAACACCGTTGGTTCAACAATGTAGCGCAGACAAACTCTCTTCTCTCTTCGTCCTCTCTTCAATTCCAGCCGAGACACGTTTAACACACACGCACAAACATAATGATGCGTCCTGCTCCTGCCCTTGCATTTGAGGCGAGGAAATCCCCCACAGCCACAAGCCAGCAGAGCAGCCAGCCCCATTTTCCACCGTTGTCTGGCTACATCCATCCAGCCTTGCTCGCTGAAATGCGCCAGAGAAGAACGAATGACGACAGACAAACATTATTGGGGAAGGGAAGGAGAGGGAGGGGAAGAGGAAGTACTGACGAAGGGACAGACACTACGCCGTCGCATCGATCGATTCCAGCGCCAGCCATCCCCTCGCCAAGCAGCCAGCTAGCACCGCCAGCGACCAATTGCGAAAATGGGGAAGTGTAGGGGTGGCCCTCGCTTTCTTTTCCTTTTGCTGCTGCCTACTGCCTTTGCCTCCTTGTGTCCCCCCCCCATCCCGCACAACGATTATCAACGATGATCCTGGGTACTTTGCGAGAGAGTGGGAATGCTGAAGCGATGGGTGAAGAGCACACTAGACGGCGGAGACAATGGTGATGGCAGAAGGGAGGCGATTTGCGGACTGCAACCAACCGACCCAACAATCATCATCGTCACACATCATCGCCACATCTGTTGCTGGCGGTGATACATATGGCCACTATTGGGCTGGGACTGGCACCCCTGTCTTTCCCGCACGCTGCTTCTTTCTTTGTTTGTCTGTTGGATTGCGCTTCACCAATCCCGACTTGTTGACGTGAAGAAGAGGCAAGGGAAGCCCCATTCATACCGCCTTTCCCGACTGTCCCCCTTTAAAAATTCCATCTGTTCGTTAAATTTAATAAATCCATTTATGTAGCTCGTTCAGTTTATTGCCGAATTATTTGCGTTAGTCAATTTTCGATCAAAGTGCACTAATCACTCGTCCGCAATTACAACAACCGCTTATCGCATTCTCTTCCACTTCGATTTTTTTCGCGCTCCCCAACAAGCAGCCATCACGACGAGCGGAACGTTGAACGAGGGAGCCGGCAGCGCAGCTGCAGCTGCATCTGGCCAAAACGGGTCTTCCAACGCTTCTCACCAAACGGAGCAGGAGGAAACAAACGGAGCATCCGTCACTCTGACTGAAGAATTGGCCAAGGCACAGAGTGAAAAACAACCAAGGGAAGAGCCTTCGTCTTCGAAAACGAACGGAAGTGGCAGCGAAGTGCCCAGCAGCAAAGAGCCGAAACAAAAAATGATGGTCCCCCCGTCGCCGATTTTGGCTCTTGGCAATTCGTCCAGTTATCAGCAACCTCCTGCGACATCCGTACTTCCCACTCCCGCGCCAGCTCAGGCCTCCAATATGGCACAAAATGCGCGAATGAATTACCCCATTGTAGAAGGAGTGAGGTGAGAGGGGTCGTGAATGAATAATGTGATTATTGGTGATGGAGGATCCATCCTCATCATTTTAAATTTTAAAATCAAAATTGAGATCAAAAATTCAACAAAAAATTTTTCTATTATTGAAAAACTTTGTTGCATTCACTTCAGTTCCTCTAACCAATCGCAAACAACATCATCGCACCAGCAGAGTGGGCAACATCGTCACACAACCTCATCATGTCTTTTAGCCTATCACTTGTTATTTACTGTGATTTTTTAGCGAATCATCATCGATCTGTGATGTCTGGTTCCGCATCATCACGTGCCCAGGGTAGATCAAGAGCGGGTGAAGAGCCGCACATCGGCAAGTATAAATTGTTAAAGACAATCGGAAAAGGAAACTTCGCCAAAGTGAAGGTTTGTCTGTCTTATACATTTAAATTTTTAAGCCACATTTACTACATTTTTAGCTGGCAAAACATGTTCCAACAGGAGTGGAAGTTGCCATTAAAATAATTGATAAGACAGCGCTGAATCAGAGCAGTTTGCAAAAGGTATAAATTTGAAAATTTGACTACAGCTTAAAATATTGCTTAGTTGTTCCGAGAAGTACGGATCATGAAGCAATTGGATCATCCGAACATCGTCAAGTTGTACCAGGTGATTGAGAACGAGACCACCCTTTTTCTGGTTATGGAATACGCAAGCGGTGGAGAACTGTTCGATTACTTGGTAGCGCATGGACGGATGAAGGAAAAAGAGGCCAGAGCCAAGTTCCGGCAAATCGTCTCCGCTGTCCAATATCTGCATTCCAAGAATGTGATTCATCGTGACCTCAAAGCAGAAAACTTACTGCTGGATGCCGATATGAACATCAAGATCGCCGACTTTGGTTTCAGCAACACATTCTCTCCCGGTTCACATTCATATCAAAATTGTCCTTGTCTGATTATAGTTATATTTGTGTTCAATAGGCAACAAACTGGACACCTTTTGCGGTAGTCCACCATATGCGGCGCCTGAATTGTTCCAGGGCAAGAAGTACGATGGTCCGGAAGTGGATGTGTGGAGTCTGGGAGTTATCTTATACACACTGGTCTCGGGCAGTCTTCCATTTGATGGCCAGAACCTGAAGGTGAAAATCTTGATGTAGTGTTTTTACCGTTATTTTCAAGGAACTGAGGGAAAGAGTGCTTCGAGGAAAGTATCGCATTCCATTCTATATGTCCACAGGTATTTCTCAGATTGCACAATTTTATCGTGCAAAATTGCATTAGACTGCGAGAATCTGCTGAAGAAATTCCTGGTATTGAATCCCGTGAGGAGAGGAACTCTGGAGATGATCATGCGAGACAAATGGATGAACATGGGCTATGAGGAGGACGAATTAAAGCCGTTCACAGAGCCGCAAAAGGATGTTCGAGATGAGAGACGCATTCTGAAGCTGCAAGCATTCGGCTACACGCTACAACAGATTCATGAGTCATTGGAGCGGGAGAAGTTCGACGAGATTTTTGGCACGTATTTGCTGCTGAAAGAAGCCAAGAAACAGGAACCGCCCGTACAATCGACGAATGCCGCGAATGCGAGCACCGCAGAGACACCCTTCAACCAATCCATGGGCCCACAAGTGCCCTCTTCGCAGGTGAATCAATGAATGGAACGGGGAGAAGAATGTCCAACTCAGGAGGGGAGACTGATCTTTATTAGAGAACATCATTTCGCTTAATGTCACATTTCGCCAGTTGTGGCAAAAAACGGCTAAGACTAATCAGAGACATTAGCAAGATTTAGTTCGTAAAAACAATTCTTATCCATTTCGCTAACCCCTTTTATTAAGTATCCACCGCGTTCGTTTTCGGCGCAGGTTCCATCATCAAAGAGTGGACGGCGAGCCTCCTCCAACGTGGAACAGCAACAACAGCAACAGTCTCAACTTCCCCAACCACATCCAGCGCAGCAAGTGCCACCAGCACCCGCAGTGCCAGCAGCCTCCACGGCTCGGGCACAGACTGCGCCCACACAGCAGCAGCAGCAGGTTGCGTTTAGACCAGCCCCGTTCAATACCAGACAACCGGCAATGAGCGTTCAGCCACAGAGTGGGTATCTGTCTTGGGTGAGATGTCGTATATCAGCAGTTCAGGCTCTCCCGCCTATATGCATCCAATCCAAAGTGCGAATGTGCGCAATTTGCCTGCGGGAGCTACATCAGGAGTCACTTCGGGGTCGCGGAAGGGTTCTGCCCCAGGTGGAAGGGTGCCGCTGCCGAACTTGGCCATCCGTCCAGGCATCAATCCTCCGGTGGGAAATTACCGCTACGGACCAGCACAGGGGACCGAGTGGGTTATTTCAAACAGAATTTTATACCAAACTGGTGTCATTAAAGAAAATCGGCAAATAACGGCGGTTCAGCGTCAGCCAGAGTGGCGACGGGTACGGCGGGCGCATGCTTTAACGCTCAATTTCAAACATCTACAGTAGCTCCAAATCCAGTCTCGGCCAAACTCGTCGCCAAAGTGGGCACTGCTGCGCCTAATATCGGAACGACAAATTTGACTTCAGCACTACAGGTCTATCTATATTTGTTTTAGAAAACCCTTTCAAATTTTCCTCGTGTAGAAGAGTGTTTCTCACGCCCCTCGTGAACCATCTATCAAGGAAGAACCAATCGCCGGTGCAAAAGAAGAAAATATGGAGCCCATTAACCCTTCCGCTTACGTCAGACCACAAGTGAATTCTCAGGCAGCAGTGCCTCCGTTGACAAAAAATAAAGGGTCGCTGGAGACGCCCGAAACGCCCACCAAGGAGGAACACCAACAATGCCTTCCCGGTTATGTGGTGTCCCCAAAGTCCGATCGGACGCCCATTCCGGCTCCAACCGATTTCGCGTAATTTGTGTCCTAAAATTAATTGCCAGTTTTTGCGCTTCAGGCGATTAAGCTTGCACCAAAGTCCATCCATGCCCCCAATAATGATGAAAACACTTGTCGCAACCAACGAACCGATACATTCTTCTTCTGGCACCACCGACGAGAAAATGACTAAATCGGCGACTGGAACACACATTTCTGCGGTGACAAGTGTGGCGGAGAGCGGCACACAAACGATAGTCCCTGTCCAGAACACAAATTTCCCACGTGGCTCTCGCAACCGACAGACATTTCATGGAAAGACCGAACATACCAAGGTAGGAGAATGGAAAAGGTATTAATTGCTCTACCACTCTATTTTAGGAAGCGGGAGATGAAGTTGTTGAATCTGATCAGGAAGAAGGAAGTAACAACATGACCATCCAGGGTACTACAGCCGCCTCAAATGCTCAACGTGGCTCGTTTCTTTCCAAACTTACAAAGTTGACCAAAAGGTTGTCATTTCTGGGAATATCTCTTTTTCATTGATGTTTTGGCAGAAGTGGCCCTGACCAGCTTGTTCCCACGCAACCGGGCGGTGGCCAAGGACAACAGCAGGCGCAAAAAATGCATTGTGTGAATCGCGCAGGGACCATTGGCCCATCCTCTGGAGCAGCTCTTGTCCAGCAACACCACCAAGTTCTGCAGCAACATCACCAGCAACAGCCGACCTACTCGGCCCCTAATACACCAAATCAGCAGCAACAACAAAGTGGAGGCGGACAAATACTACACTCTTCTGCCGTCCAGCCCAGTAGTCCAGGTTCGACTGGAGGCGATGAGGTCAAACCGCGTTCACTGCGATTCACGTGGTCTATGAAGACGACTTCTTCGCTGGCTCCGGATGAAATCATGAAGTCCTACCCACTTAAGGATTAACTGAGCATCCTCTAATTTTCACAGGGAAATTCGAAAAGTACTGGAAACAAATGGCTGTGAGTATGAACAAAGGGAGCGATATCTGCTGCTTTGTATGCACGGCGATTCTAACAGGGACTCGTTGGTCCAGTGGGAAATGGAGGCAAATAATAAATAATACCTAGTCGCTTATAGCTAATGCAGCTCAATAAATTAACGTTTAGGTTTGCAAGTTGCCCAGATTGTCCCTGAACGGAGTCCGATTCAAGAGTACGTCCCAAAATACCAAAGATCTCATATAATAGTATTTTCAAGGGATTTCGGGCACGTCGATCGGCTTCAAGAACATTGCGTCGAAAATTGCTCAAGAATTGAACCTGTAAATCACACTCACCTTCAGATTTTGAATTTGCTTATTTTTCGCCCGTTTCAATAGCTGCTAATCGTAATACTTGAGTCATGATTCTAATGTCTGTAATTTTTAATTCAAATTGCCAATCTTGAGTTCGACTTTCACTCATTTGCAGATTCACATTTAATCGACGCTCTATTTTCTGTCTGCCTGATTGATGGGCGCTCTCATTCGTCAGTTTTCACCCTCTCCGAACTATTTACGTTATTTCTTCAGAAATTTTAATTTAAAGTTGCGTCTCTATCTATAGAACACGAACATTTAAAATTAAAGGAATTGAGCTTCAATAACCAATAAGTTTCGTTTTCGGTGTATTACACTGGCGCCCTGTCTATGCTTTTTACTCGCCTTAACAGCTGTGGTCCTTATTCCAAAAGCTGGTCGATATAATTTTAAACGTCCCCTTAAAGATCTACCGGCAGCTACATGCATCAAGTACTTGATATCAAATCAAGTTTTCGGACAGTTCTACTGTTTAGAAATTTTATAAGGTGTCCAATATGAAATCTATCTTTCAGTTTTACTGCTTTGGTGCAAATAAGACGCTCTCCATTCACCTAATCCTAAACAGTAGTCCTTTGTAACCGAACATGCAAATAATAGGTACTAAGTATGATTTTATTTCCATCGAAATTGTAGTGAAAAGTTCCGGATTTACATAGTACAATGTATCTTACAACAAGCATAGGTAGTGGGAGATTGAATGATATGTCGACGAGATTACAAATTCAGATACATAATCTGTCCTCGCGAAGCAAGTTTGGTGTGGTTAGTAATCCATTTTGAAGGTTAAAAATTTCAAAAAGTGAGAGCAATCGAAAAATGAGTTGTTTGTTTTTAAGGTGATTACTGATTAGTCTGATACTCTGCGCCTTAAGGACAGACATATAGGGTTAATTCTTATGCCATACAATCCTACATAATGTTCAAATATTGTTAGGTTATGATTATAATTCAGTAAATATTTGGTTCTAATAAAGTGTAAATCTTTTGAGAATGTGCGCAATAAGACAGAAATGGCTGATGACCGACAAAGTGAGGCATGTTTATTAATGTTCTCATCACTGTTCATTTTTCTCGGCCTCTGCGGAAGCGCTGTTGCTTCCTCCTTTGATCGAAGTCCAAAGACGAGAGAGTGTTGGCGATAAGTTGCTTGGGGGGTTTTGGCCGGGTTCTCTGGAGGTAGCTGGAGCAGAGGAAGAGCTATAGGCACCGTTGTTGTTACGACGTTGGAACCACCTCCAGGTCGGCACAGACCCCTTCGATCCATTCTTCTCTAGGGGATTTTAGAATGATAATTCCAATAAAAGGATTTTAGCATATTAAGCCCAAAGTATAGCAAGCTCATAAATTGGGTTATTTGCAGTTGTCGTTAGATGTGATGTTTAAAGTGCAATAGAACCATTTTGGTTCATTTTAATGATGTTCTCCAACATATTTTTTTGATGTTAACATTCTTTAAATTTATTTCAAATTCTTATGTAAAAATCTAAATATATCAGTTCCCACCTGAATTTGATTCAGTCGCGTGATTTTTTGTTTCAGTTGTAACACTAAGTGCTGCCGTATTGATTCCAGTTCGACTAGGAATGCCGTTTGTCCGCGACGTCCTTGCATCTAACGTTTGTTGGAGTGCTATTGGAGTCAGCCACTCCTATAAGTTGGTTAATCAATAATCAGTTTTCAAATGCCATGTCAAAATTAATTTTGCCTGCGGGATCCATTTTTCTATGAACGGTAATGAGCCCGATATGTTGGCAAGTCGGTTTATCCACGAAGGCAGTTCCTGACCAGTCAAAGTCTAAAATTTTATAATGTTGCATTCTAAATTGTAATTCATGTCACAATAAAACCAACCTTGCTTAGATGATTGCTAAAGTGATTGCAATTTTTTGCAATCAGATGGTATCGATCGCCACGATATTCTTGTCCAAGATGCTGAATCATTTTTCGAACATCTTCAATCGAAAAGTCTGTTTCGCCAAGTGGAATACTTTCTCTAAATTTTTGTCTATATTAATAGTTATTGAAAAAGCAAATAAAATGAATTTAAGTTTTAATGAAAAACACGTAGATACCTGAATTTGAAGTTTTCGCCTAATTCTTCTGCATCTTGAGGGGAGTTTTCAAATATACCCGAAAACGGAAATGGATGTCCACCAAACGCATATTCTAAAAGAACTTTTTTAAAAATATATAAAATAAGCTATAATATTACATAACTTCCATTCCAAATATTAGATTTAAGCTCATGTTTCGACAAACAAACATACAAACCTGTTCCGTATACTTCGATTCCACTGTGGAAAACTCCGACTCCCAAAGTTGAGGCATAATCATTTAACCAGTACATGTCATAAACATTTAGGAAAACTGGAGTGCGTGCCATTATTTGTTAAGAATATTTCTGTAAAAGTATAAACTGTAAATATGTATATGTAAGTTAATAAATAATTTTCATTTCCAATAGTATCCGTTCTCCAAATTCCCATTCCCTACCACTATTTTAAATATAACATATAACAAATACAATAGTACATTCCATTTCCATTCCGTTCTTTAGCTAGGTGGGTATTTTATTAGTTAGGTATTATGTATTACTATTGTTCTTTGTTTCAATTTGCAAGCTAAGTCCCAGCACTAAGCAGTTTAAAGTTACTAAATACTACTAGTAGATCGATTAAAAACAGTTGTTGTCATCAACAAGTGTTATTCGTTAGTGCAATAATTCGCGAAAGTTTAGTAAAAGCTAAAAGATAATGGATTAATACGTATACGTACCCACAAAATAAGGAGTAAATAGGAAGTAGGAAGATATCCGCAAAATTGGATAAGTAGGTTTTTATTTGTAGATATTTTTTCTTATTTTCATATCATTTTGTGGGTATTTTCTATTTTCCTATTTTCGATTCAAAGTGTAAAAACTACAATTTTTGCATGTGACATGTCAAAAGGTCGTAATGTCATAAGTTCTCATAGTAACTTTGTCCAATTTAGTAGCTTTTTACTTTTTAGCCTTTTACACCACTTTTGTTAAGTGAATTAATCAGCTCACAAAAAATAGATGGTTTTTATATTGTTGTTGATTTACTGAAATTTTATCCGATTTGGCAAAAGGACCAATCTGGACGAAGTTATGAGCTTATGAGTTATGACATGTCATAAGTCCATACTGGGGCCGCAAGCCATGATGCCTAAAAAATACTCCATTTTTTTGCTGCCTAAAAAGAACCTTTTGCCGTATTAATATTAAGTTACTAATGTTATTGTCGTGTCCACAAAACCAAAAAAATGAAAATACTCACAACTATATGTATACTACTAAAAAGAATTGACAAAGTTAATGATTTTGGATGATATACTACATATTTTAAAGTTTATAGGCTTAATTTGCAGGTTCAGTTACAGGATGGCTCACCTAATCCAAGATGGATTTGTTGTTAATGATGCGACGTGGAAACTTGGTGTATTCATTACTGACTTGAATGTTTCTCGAGAGTTATTCGTGAGAGGCGATTTAACCATAGGAAATTTGATGATGCAGTTGGTTGGACAAATTGGTAAAAGAAATTAAATAGTAAGTAATTCTGTAAGAAATGTTTATTTTTAGGAGAAAATCAAGATTGGAGTGACCATTACATGTGGTGGCCAGATCGAAGAAAATGGTTGAAACACACTCGCAGTACCCTGGACCAAATGGGAATTACTGCCACTACCTATTTGGAGTTCACGCCGATGCACAAACATGCCAGGTCTATTAAATACCACTGAACATATTGTATTTTTTTTTATCTTGTCCAGAATGCAACTCCCTGATATGCAGGTTTTATCTCAATCTTCGTGTTTAAGATCTTTTTTATACACTTACCTAAATATATTTAGATTATCGATGCTAGACTGGATTTTTCGGTCCCTGTACTAAAAGTGACACAGAAAATATGTCAAGAGTTGGCAATACGTCATCCGGAGGAATTATCTCTCAAACGGGATATACCTTCAGAAATTTTGCGCAAGGGAGCACATGTTGAATCGGAAGCACAGATTCAACCCTATATAAAACCGGGCGAGGTGGTCAAATAAAAATTTTTGTGATTTCAAAATTCGAAACAGGAATCAGTTGGTCCCGGCACTTTGCGTACCATGAAACCGATACGAGCGTCCACCATGAATCTAGCGAGCGGGAGAGGTTCACCCGCTCTTTCGGCCGCTTCAGCAATGGGACCGGGGCACTTGTTTAACGCCTCTGAGATAGGCACATTGCCAAAGTCAGGAACACTTCCAAGGGGAATGAGTCCCGGACCAGCAGCGGTAAAACTTACCTCTAATTTTGGTCATTTTTCTTCTTTATCTCTTTTCCATTTTTGACCCAAATACAACTAAATGTAAAAATCAAAATTTCTTGAATTAAAGTAATAGCATTATTAATGGGATTCAATTTTATTTTTCAGTATCGTGAAGTTCTTGGCAGAACGCCGGAGCCCGGCTATTCGGAGGGAGCAGGACTAGAGAATGATCAATTTGATGAGAACTTCATCAATTCGCCAAAGATCACACCAAATCGTGACGCATTTAGACCGCAAAATTATTTGGAGAAAGCTGCTCTGAATCGTGGATGGTTGGATTCATCGAGGTTTGAAGAAATCGGAAGAAGAGAGCGCGCACTCTAATTTACGAATGCAGATCACTGATGGAGCAGGGCATAAGCGAAGGGGACTTGGTCCTTCTGCGCTTCAAGTACATGACCTTCTTCGACATCAACCTCAAATACGATCCTGTCCGCATAAACCAGTTGTATGAACAGGCGAAGTGGTCTATCTTGCTGGAGGAACACGAACACACCGAGGAGGAGTCTGCGCTATTTGCGGCGTTGCAGGCACCCATTCCGTCTCTATTCTATTGCATTCCTGCATTTAGCTTCAATCCACTCTCCAGCGAAACTCGCCAGAACGCGAGACACCTGAGCGCGACGAAGTGGATGTGCTTTTGGACGAATTGGTACGTTCACTCAATTCTCAGCCCCTTTCCTCTATAACCTTCAATGCTGCAGGAGCAAACATTAGACACAGCGGCAACGCTAAATCGTCGAGATTTAACCTACGTGCCCGAACTCACCGAATACCTGAAATATTTGAAGTGAACTTTTTAATTCTATTGGCTGAAACAATATATTGAATTCGGAACGTCCATAGGCCAAAGAAACTCGCCTTCAACAACTTCAAAAGGGCCTATTTCACGTTCCGAGATCTTTATTTGAGCTACTACAACACGGCCCAAGATGCAAATGGTCCTCTTTCCAAAAATTTAGTAATATTATTATTCATCGAAACTCAGGACCGCCACTTGGCCATTATTACCTGAAAGGTATGTATACTTCCATTGTAATAGTTATTATCCCTTTATTTGTAGGCTGCGAAGTCAGTCAGGACCTTAGCGTCTCCCAGGGCAAATTTCACATCAAATTGCAAGTTCCTAGCAGCGAAGGAATGATCGAACTTATACTGAAATGCGACACAGTCTGTTCATAGCTACGATTCCTTAAATCACAAATTTCAGGAACAACAATTCGCTAAGTGGATGGTATATCCTTGGATCTGACAATGATTTTTAGATATTCAATCACAACATTTTGTTCAGGCTGCCTGCCGTTTAGCTTCCCGCGGGAAGACTATGGCCGATTCGTCGTACAATTCTGAGGTGGAATCAATTAAAAAAGTCTTGCAAATGCAGGCAGGACGTAAGTACATATTAATAGTGTTGAAAGTGGGAATTTCTCTAACAATAATATTAAGGAGTAGCCCAGAATGGTTCCCAGTACAAAAAGAAACCGAACGCCGTCCAACTCCCAACGGACTTCAACATGGAGGAGTATGCTAGTCAACGATATGTCAAGAGATCGGGGAACAGAAATGTTAGTCCCCAACAATTCCGTCTGATCCAGAGCCAGATTTTAGCTGCAACAGAGAACCTCGGATGCCCATTCAAACGTCAAAAACCTGAGCTGTACTGAAGCAAAGTTGCAATATATTCGAAATTGGGAAGCACTACCGGAGCACGGAATGCACTATTTTATTGTGAAATTCAGGTAGCCCCTTGTATTTTGGACAAAAATAAATTGGCGCCTAGGAATGGAAAGGGAAAGCCTGAACTCATTGCAGTGACACATAACAGGCTGATGAAGGTGAATAATGACAACGGGGAAGCGACGAAGACCTGGCGGTTCTCCAGCATGAAAAAGTGGCATGTGAATTGGGAGATCAGACACATAAAAATACAGTTCGACAACGAGGATGTGGAGTTCAAGCCACTTTCGGCGGATTGCAAGGTATCCGGCGGTGTCGCCAACCCGCCGGGAGACTTTGCTTCCATTCTAGGTTGTGCACGAATTCATTGGCGGCTACATATTTCTGTCCATGCGGAGCAAGGACCAGAACCAAATCCTGGATGAGGAGGGATTCCACCGTCTGACTGGTGGATGGGGATAATGCAATACAGATACCGTTTTGCCCTCCAACGTTTGCACTGCCTTATTAATAACGTGCCCAGCAAATTTTAGTTTTTACACACATCTTAAAAATATACAACAATAAATGCAATTTTCCAGATGTTGGATTCATGTGCCGGTTGTTAGATTCAAAAACACCTTGTTGAGAAGTTTACGTTCAATAATCTGGTTTCTGCTAGCATCTTACCTTTTTCATCTCAACATCGAGAACCGCCCCTTTAAAAATATTCTTGTTTCTAAATTATGATACAAATATTTGATGTTTCGAACAATAGGAACATTGTTTACCCTAAGTATCGTTGCATGAATGCTTTGGCGTCTTCATGTTTGTCAAAGATAATGTGGCAATCATTATCAGTCACTTGCCAAATTTTCTGAACGACTCAAAATAAATCCTAAGTTTTTGTTATATATATATATATATATATGCCTTGACAGAGCCAACAGAAGATGCCAATTTAAGTAATCGCGTTTCTACATCCTCGATTGTACTATAAAATTCAAAATGATCGATCTTTTTTCAAACCTTAAAAACTGATACCTCAAATTTGATACCACAACCGCGAGATAAGGCCGTAATTTGTTTGATGTTTTTTGCAGTTCTAAGGTACCAATGGATACTTCGGAACTAATTTTCTGATCGGTCTCTTTGTTAAGGCCTTCTTGTTCCTTCTTCGGTTCTTCTGCGCACATCTTCCGATGAAGTCTTTTTTTACGAGCAATCTCTTCTCGCATTCTTTGCTGCTCCTCTATTTTCTGCAAATACGCCTCATCCAAACCAATTGCTTTGGCACATTCCAGGCTCTGCTGAGTTAGTGGACCCTGTCACTTGATAAACATTAGTTAGACCCTGAACTACTGACCGATTGTGAACGTGACTCCTTTAGCTTTTTCTTTTTGGGTGCACTGTCATATTCGGATGAAGAGGAACGACTTGTAGTAGTACTAAAACTTGTTGATCTAGAAGATCTCGTCCGATTTGGTGAATACTTCCGCTGATCTGTTTGGAGATTAAATTTGAATAATGAAAAATTATTAGTAATTTTGACCCGAAATTGTTCTTTTCACAAATTCGTCGACCATTAAATCCCAATTATGCCCGGAGCTGGATCCATGCTGTTGCAAAAACTGTGGCACGTGCGCTGGGTTAAAGACTGCAGGATTTAGATAGATGTTGTTATTATGATGAGCCGGCACGTTAATTGGCACTGGTTGAAAAGGAGTGCTGGTAGATGGGATAACTTAAATTGAAAATAACAGATTTTAAATCCCATAGCAATCACCCGCTGGAAATGTTTGTTGATGAATTGGCTGAGAAGGAAAATTGTAATTGACGCTATGGGTAAACGTATTCTGTGAATGACTGGAGAAAACATTCTACAGGATTCCAAATATTTGATAATAATGCTTCAAATATATTACTGAATGCGTTAGTTCAACAGTAGCGTTCGGATTGGTAGATATAGTTAATTCTAGAATAATCCGACAAAGGCAAATCATGTAATGCTAGAATAAAATTTACGTTGTCGCCTTCTGAAGTCAGGATTTAACAAACATTTGGATTTGGACGTAGTAATAGTGTTATCTCGCCTATTTATCACCTAAAAGGTAAATTAGCAATCCGACATATCTTTTTCGAAAATTAAAGACTGTTTTGATTTTAAATATGATTTTTATTTTTTCATTTTACTTTTATGGATGTGGCTGTCATACCCGAATTTTCTGTGGAACCTCTTCTGCTACTGGAACTGCCTCTTCTTTTTTTTGAAGCTGCTGCGCTTTTTTTAATGCAGACTGCAACTCTGATTCATTGTAACCAGACTTATACATTCTGGTGATCTGCTCTCCAGTCCTGCAGAATTTGTATGTATATGATATTTGATATACTGGGAATGTATCAGCCAACGCTGAAAATTGTTTGGGAGGGAATTAACCTCTCGTCAAAACTACCTTAATTTAATTCTGGGAGTCAATTTCTCGGATAACAAACTATATAAGTTTCGGACAACAGTGCAATAAATTTGCACAAGCTTTTAGCTTAAACTCTGCAATTCCCGTTTCCTATTTCATAAAAATATATAAAAATCTTTAACGCGATGTATCTGGGACAGATTATCCAAAATTTTTTTTCATTTTCTTCAATATTCAATTCCCTCTTCCCATCTGTTGATCTTCGTGTTCATCTCTTCATCTGTTATCTGCGTGTCTTCGTTGTGTTCTTGTGTTGATGTTGACTCGTTGACGCTTGACGTTGCAAATTGCATTAAAAAATTATGGAGATTCGAATGTATTTTTTATTTGTATTTTTATAATTTGTTTGATCGCCGGATTTTTAATCTCAACTTAATTAAGATAATCGAAGACTTTATGAACGAGAAGGAGAACGAAGCGAATTTGAGAAATGAGTGTGATTCGGCTGCTGAAAAAATAGATGCACACTGGTTGGATGGATATGGATTTACGGTGGATGATGCTTATAGAAAAGCAGTGATTTTTTATCGTGGTAATTTTTTGAATTTATAATTTATATCTTATAGATATAGAGCAGTACACCTAGTAGTTAAATGCTGAACCTTTTTTTCAGATCAAGAGCGAAATAATCACCTTCCCATTGATTATCAACAACGTCTGCGTTTTATGGCTCTTTCCAAACAGGCAAAATATGGAACATTCTGTGATGATGCGGTTGATT
The DNA here is from genome assembly GCA_013357305.1 of Radopholus similis. Lineage (NCBI taxonomy): Eukaryota > Metazoa > Nematoda > Chromadorea > Rhabditida > Pratylenchidae > Radopholus > Radopholus similis. The sequence goes on along the minus strand of VAHH01000571.1, from coordinate 4,069 downwards.
GCGGATGGTAAATATTAAATTAGTTTAATATAATTGAGAGCATCGCGTGAACGAATCTATTACAGGTTTGACATAGTCGGAAATGATGCAAAGTGGGTTTTGCGTGAGAATAAATTTAATATGTAAAACTTCGAAAAAAGCTGAAAAGTTATCGGCTGAAAGTCGAAGAAGAATGCAATAAATAATTTTTTTAAACACCTGCAGGTATATTCCTTCATTGTAAAGATGCCCAAATCGTTTTGAAATTTTTATAATGATGTTTGATATTTTTATTTTTCATTTTAAGGATGTGAATATATCTTTCTATCGTATAAGGTGAAAGAAAATAGTAGGAACGTTTTACTCAATTTTGCGGGGCGCTAGAATCAAGGATATTGTTAGTGCACCAGCGTAAATTCGATAATCGGCTAACAACGTCTGTGACCGCAATGTGGCACTTTAGTGGCAATTTAATTTATTTTTCGACAGATCGTCTCCCTTCTTTCCAAAAATTGGATTTGACTTCGCGACGGTCTCATCGCCGCTGAAAAATTTTTGTCAATAAGCCAGCCATCCAATGTCCCGTCCATTCTTTTCCTTCACTTCCATTTGTTCCCAACTGCCGTACAAATGCCTAGGGATTTGTTTTCCTTGTTGTCACTCTAAAACCCTTCTTTCTACTCTTCAAGGAGAGGCATCTCAAACTGCCGGGGGACGGGGATTGCCGCTAACAATTAGGGTGCATTTTTACAGAATTATATTTTATAGGAAAGCATGGAAAGCCATCGGTAATCTGAGCACTGTGGAGGCAATGCTGGAATTCATCCGAATGTGTGTGTCTTTTATAATAATACTCTTGAGCTTTAACCGATGGCTTGATTTTTCCATATTTTCAGCCTGGATTTGATTTGTCCAACTTTCCGCGTCCAACTTCAGACTCAACGAAAGATCGATGATAAGAGCAGTACAGAACATCTGAACTGGTGAGAACTGAGGAATTTATTACCTAAATGCAATTTAGCCGGTCTTTTTTTTCTCATGGCGAATTGATGAAACTGGAAAAGAAAAAAACTAAAACAATTTGTATCTACTATTTTCCTTATTTTCAGGGGCGTTATAAGTTATGTATATTCAAAACATAGAAGCACGGCTTTTTGTCCCTAATTGGACTGGGTTGGAAACATCTCACACTTCCCCCTTCGCCCAGTTCTCACGCCGCATTTATTGATTTTTTTGGGGGCCAAATTTGCACATACATTCTTCCCCACGCATCTCCACGTTATATTTTTTTTGTCGCTGAATTAACTAACCCGCAGTTCAAATAATATTTTATTTAGTGCCATTTCGGACAGTTCGCTACGTTTCAATCATCTGGTGGGCGATGTAACTGCCGAATCGCGTGAAGTGCTTGAAAAGTTTGAGGAACAAAAGTGAAAAGCAATTAAATAATTATTCACAATTCAATTTACGCTAGTTAATTTAAGAAATCAGATCCAAGAAGCACTCAACCGACAGACGTATCACCAATTCCTTGCGTATGCCCAACAGACTCACCCGGGAGAGTCGCCAAAGTTGAGTCTCGTTTCCCACTTTCCTTTTTCATTGTTTTGTCCCCACATTTCCCCACCTCACATTCATTATCCGTCTGTTGACGTTCGGCTCCATCCCATATGTTGCCGTAACAGTGATTTGTTCGTTGCCCTTGACAACTCCAACACACCTTCTCCTCTCCTTTTCTCCTACGTCCCATCTATAATCTATACCCCTCATCTATGAGTCGAAACAGTACCAACGTGTCATTTTCCATTTCAGCAGGAGCAATTGATTAAGCAACTCCAGGAGCAACATTACCAACAGTACATGTCGCAGGTCTACGCTCAAGCACAGGCGGTTTCGCAAGCAGCAGTGGCTGCAAATCCAACACCGAACATTTCGAATCTTTCGTTGAAAGATCCAGAGACTGGACTTCAACCGTCGGCCGTGGGAATCGAACAAAGAAGTTCGTCGACCGGAAAAATACAAAATGTGGACGAAACAGCTGATGAAACGAATGCCGAAGATGAATCAGATGTCAGCGATGAGGAGGGAGCAGATTCTCCGCGTAAGTATTCCTTAACACATACTATGTTTTGCGAAAATATTTCTGCACTTTTGAAAGGCACAAGATTGAAAAGTTGTTTTCTTATCATTGCGGGTGACATGTTTCAGTGCCTTCCATTCATGCTCAAATGGGCCTATTCTGTCACAGTTAGTTACTTTCCTATCTCCACCCTGTATTTTTTAATTTTTTTGTATGTGTTTTGATTGTCGCGAAAATTTATGCCAAGTTGTGTTATTTGTTGTAGAATATACGAATATATCGGAATTTTTGGTACAGTTATGTTTGAAGGAAGAAGAATTCTTTTTTCCTTTAAAAAACTAAGGCAATGAAAAGTTAGATATTAAATTTCAATCCGACTATCCATATTCACTCAAAAATTTCTTGCAAATAAAACTTTTCCACTCGCATTCGAACATACTGAACGATACCAAATATTCGCACTATGGGTAGTTTTTCTCTCTTCTTGTCGTATTTGTTGACTGGGAATGAAAGGAAAATGCGCATAATTACGAATTTTGCGATATCCATTTTAGCGAACCCGAAAATCGCTCCAGCAACGATGTGGACGGCTAAGAATGTGCAAGAGTTCAAGGACAACATCAGGAAGGAAGGCACTGATGGTGTATTGAAAATTGGCCACGGAGAGACAGTAACTGTTAGTCACAACTACACCCCCATTTTATATGCATCGGCCTTGGTCATTTTAGGTGAGAGTACCGACGCATCCAGAGGGAAGCTCGCTTTTCTGGGAGTGAGTGAATTGCGTAAAATGTGATCAAGGGTCCACCGGATTTTGATTAGATTTAAAATTTAATCGAATCAGGCAGAACCTTGATTCTTTTTATTTAACCTTCTACACGTTTTTTTCAGGTTCGCAACGGACTATTATGATCTCGGTTTCGGAGTTTACTTTGAGTGGACAGTTGCGGAGACAAATCAAGTGACTGTTCATGTTGAAGTAGTACAAAATTGAAAATGTTTTAATAACTCCTCCTTCCATAGGAGAGTGAAGATGATTACGACGAAGAGGAGGCTGTCGAGGGGGCAAATACGACTACCACCACAAACACTCCAGGAGATGTCGAAGCAGCGGCAGCGAAAAAACAACGTGATCTGAATAAACCACGGTGCTTTAATCTATCGAAAATATTTATGTTAATCAATTGAATTTAGCTGTGACGAGATCATACCGGTAAGTTGGTTGAGGTCTTATCTAAAAATGACGAATTTTTAGACTTTTCGCAGGGATTGTCATGAAGATGTATGTATGAGAACTTTTGCTTTGCTATTTTATAAAGATTTAATCAAAAATTGTTAATAAGGTTTTCTCCGGATCACACGTATACCCGGGACGGGGAGTCTATCTGCTTAAATTCGATAATTCCTATTCTTTATGGCGGTCGAAAACGTAGATATATCGCAAAAGTTTTAAAAATATTTATGTATTTAGTCTATACTACCGAGTTTTCTACAGCAAATGAGGAAGAAAAGAAGAGAGGGGTTCCATCCATTATCATTAATCATTTTTCATTTATCAATATTTATTTTATTCGATGAGGAATCATTATCCAAATTGTAAAGTGTGGATAAAAAATTGCTGTCCAAATCAAATTTTGGCTGTGAACAAAAAAACAAAACACTCTGCATAGATGCATAGAACATATTTATGATTTTATAAAATGCGCAAGAATTAGAGATCGGAGTAACCGGGTTTTCCGTATTACGGCTTTTTTCGGAACATCATGCTGCCGTTTTACGGCCGTATTACGGCTTTTTTACGGTATGGCTTTTTTCGAAAATTTGGTCCGCCGTATTACGGCTTTTTACGGCCGTATTACGGTACGGCTCCGATCTCTAGCAAGAATGTTCTAGAGTCCAGAGTTCTAGCTTCTAGCTTCTACTAAGTTCTAGGTACGTAGCGTAGCGAGGAGATTAACTCGGAACCAAAATGAGATTAATCTGGAACCAAATTTTCTCGGAACCAAAATG
>VAHH01000570.1:0-26485 GCA_013357305.1 Radopholus similis | reverse complement strand
GTGGCTGCCGGGAGAGCCTCCGCTTTTAAGTACTGTGGCTGGCCATTGGGACCAGTCACCAGGGCAGGGCTCGGATGAGCGGAGGTGGAATAAATTGACCACCCAAACTGCGTCCGCCAGTCTGGCCGACTCACAGCCAACTGCATAATCCGCCCAATGCAGCAATGGAGCAAAAAACTTCCTATCACTGCAGCTAGTCGACACGTTTCTTCTTTGCTCATTTGGCGCTGCTGCAGCGAAACGGCGATAGAAGGCATCCATAATGGTGGGAAAGTGATTCATCAAAAACAAACAGACAATTGATGTCATTATTTGATGAAAAAAACACTGTTTGCAAATTTGGCGTGAAAACCTGGATTATACTTTAACATCTTTTGCTAACAAAAAAATCTGGTGGTCGGGATTTAACTTGGTTCCACTTTGGCTTAGCTCTCTGGATCGGTCGCGACACATGTATCAAGACTCAAGAGCTAATTTGCTCCCGAAAATTGCATTCATCGTGCAATTTGTTGATTGCAATCGACGGTATCCCAGGATATTCCGCAACTGGTTTCAATCTCCATTTCGTTTTGCAGCCTTCTGCTTGACCGTTTCTGGACTTCAACTATTACACCTATTACACCGGGTTTGCCATTGTACTGCTGCGTCGGCCAATTTCCCTACTGAACTGTTTCCTCGCGTTCATTCCATCAATCGTCTGCGTTCGCATCAGCATCTCATTTTCCTGTCTTTTATGTTGAGCTAATTTCAATTGCGAATAGGACAAATAAGCGCAACAAAATGGCATTTGTGTTCTGGATGATGGTGATTGCATCCATGCATGTTCCCTGGTTTTTCTACAAATGCCTTTTGGTTGTACTGGAAACGCCAGAAAAGTGAGAAGGGGAATATAAAAATGCCATATGCTTGCTCTCCGATTTGCGTTAGACTGGTGTTTTGTTCGTCGGCGGATATGTATGCGGGGCCCACAATCAGTGCGTTTATTTCGAACATGAACAATGCAGTCTGTTTGGTCACAATCGGCGTCTATACGACCACGTGGCTGCGCGTCAAATTCAAGAACACAAACCGAGTTGCCACTTCCCAGGAGCATGCAAGTAAAATCACCGTTCGAAGGACAGGGGGCAGTCCAAAATGGGGAATGAATGTTGGGCAGTAAGCTTCAAATGTTCAAATTGAATGAACTTGTCTGGAGGAGAGGAATGTGACCTGTGGGAATGGAGCCCACACAACCCGGATTTGGCTGTCCGGGTGATTACGAATTACGATGCCCTCTATGCTTCCAACAAGTACGAATCCAAATTTAGACCAAAAGCCAAGACAGGGCATTAGTTTTAATTTTTTTTTAATTATCTTTTTAGCTTATTGCCCAAATATTCCACTGCCCAAATTTTCTGTGGCCCATTCTGGACAGCCATGTGTCGTGCGACGTATTTTCAGATTCAAACTACACTACGAGCCAAATCTTCAAATCGCTCTCAGCCATTGCCACACTGAACGTTGTGACAATGGTAGTGATTCCAATGACGCTGCTTTTTGTGCCATCGCCAAATCTAAGCCCCATGAGCGCCTATGTCGTGATTCAGGTTCGGAATCCCCGTATCAAAAAAGAAATTAAAATTTATTTTGACCAGGAAGTGACTATTACTCGCCACTTGTCCAATGCGCTTATGCCCGTCTGTTTGTATGCATTCAGGTCAGAAAATGGGAAACGAAACTATGTATTAGTAATTGCAATTTTTAATTGCTCCAATTACAGCAGCAGATACCGCAAGGCATTCAACGTGCTGATCAGCAAACTCCACAAAAAGTTACAACAATTTTTGGTCGCCAGTGTGAAAATGGTAGACAAAAGAGTCAAAAAATAATCACAAGACTATGGATTGAAGTTTGACATGTCTTACTAACTTTGTCCAGATTGGTCGGATAACCTTTTGCCCAAACCACACAATGACATTTGGCATTTTGTTCGGCGTCGCAATTTTGACGCATTCAAATTCGAGATTGGCCAAACAACACGATCATGTCAGAAATGGGAGCGGTTGATCAGCAAACAGACCAAAACTAATACCCGTTTTTCGTACACTTTTTCATCATTAGAATGCGCCCAAACGAGGAAAGAGGAATTAAGACGCAATTGGCATTTAGGGGATGCAAAGTGCATCACAGAACTGTTTCTCAAAATTCAACAAGAGCAGTCCCTTTTCAAAGCACAAATGCGAGTGATGATCGCTTATCATCGGTTTCGCCCCAAAACTGTGTTTTCTGTCAACTCCATTGCGGCTTTCTGCTTCCATTCCATTATAAAAGGAAACGGCTCCCATTCTAGTCTTCACCAATTCCAGTCCAAAAAACAATTCTTCCACAACATGTCCTCCGCCCTCCGACTCTTTGGCACTCTCTTCCTGCTCTTTGCCGTGGCCCAATGTGCTCCGACGGGGGAACAAAAGAAGCCTTTGGAGGCCCACCGAGACGACGTCATCAGTCTAGTGAACAAGGTGAACGGACACAAGTCCAGCTGGAAGGCACAGGCGCACCCCCGCTTCGTCCGATTGAGCGCAGAGACGAAGAAGCACATGCTCGGTCTGAAGGCCTTCCGCGACGGCTCGCTGGAGAAGCACAAGCAAGAGTTGGCGGCACTCAAGAAGAGCACCGGTGGTGTCAATAAGGGTGCATCGAAATCGAATGCGGGGGCACTTCCGGAGGAGTTTGACTCGCGGAAGCACTTTCCGGAGTGTGAGGCGCTGATCGACACCATCCAGGACCAGGGCCAGTGCGGCAGCTGCTGGGCGGTTGCGTCGGCCTCCGTGATGCAGGACCGCACCTGCATTGGCAGCAAGGGCGAGAGGCAAGTGAGCCTCTCGGCACAGGACATCCTCAGCTGCCTGCCGGAGCCCAACGAAGGGTACGAATTGAGGGCAATCCCCACCTCCCTCTCATCACTATTGTTCATCATTCCAGCTGCAAAGGCGGCTACCCAGAGGATGCCTTCTTCCTCTGGGGCGACGAGGGAGTGGTCACCGGCTCCAACAACAGTGCCAACCAGGGCTGCAAGCCCTACTACCCCTTCCTGGCGCACTCCGGCGTCGCCTACCAGACGCCCGAGTGCATTGTCGATTGCGAGAACCTCCAGTACCCGAAGATGTACGAGCAGGACAAGCACTTCGGTGGGTGGTGATCCACATTTGGGCGGAGGGAAACTGGCGCAATCATTCACAGGGCACTCGGTGCACAGCATGCACTTCTCCGGCCAGGAGGAGATCATGCAGGAGATCATGGCCAACGGGCCGGTGGAGGCGAATATGCTCATCTACGAGGACTTCTTCTTCTACGGCGAGGGCGTCTACATCAACATCTTCGGCAAGCTGGTCGGCGGACACGCGGTGCGCATCATCGGCTGGGGCGTGGAAGATCTGGGGGGACTGATTGAGCTGCCCTACTGGCTGGTCGCGAACTCGTGGGGCGCCGACTGGGGCGAGCAGGGCTACTTCCGCATTCTGCGCGACAACGACGAGTGCCTGATCGAGAGCTGGAGCATCAACTTCGGGTTGGCGAAACTCTGAAAACGGTGATGTCACGACGATGGATGAAGGGATTATTGATCGTGAAGCAAATAACATGTGAGAAGGGACAATTAGCCTTACATTTTGATCTGGAAAAGAATATGAATGGATGGATGATGGCGCTAATCCTGGCAACACATTTCCGTGTTTGGTCCCCATTCTCACTTCCAACTTTCCAAGTGCCAAATTTTTTTGGGTTCGAGAAAATGGCCCACACTTGCACTTTGTGTTTGTTGTTCGGATCTATGCATCAGTTGACTGGCCTCCTCAGTTCTCGGGATAGCAGCAGATGGTTTGTCGGGTTCGCCTGGCGCCTATGGCAGATGTTGTGCCGCAAACATCACTCGCATTTTCAGCTGTCGGTCGACAACTTCATTACGCGTCCCCAATTTTTGGCAGACGCAAACACAGTTTATCCCGCGCTGAGCGGTTTTTCGAAAACCACGAAAATATCATCAACTTTTGAATCTTTTGAATGTATAATTAAACCCATTGTTATACTGGGTTAATTGGTATAATACAGACAAATAAATTTTGCGTTTTCGACAAACGAAACACGGACCACTCTGTTCGTTTGTTCTGCTTCCCCACTGGACATCTTTCATTTTCCGCGCAATGTCTCCATGGCCTCTGTTCGATGCCAATCAGACAGAGTTGTTCTGCGCGGAACTGCTCTCGCAGGTGTACAGCCCCACGGCCATCTCCTATCTGACGGTGATGCACGTCAACTCGGTGCTCAACATTGCCCTGACTGCACTCAGCATTTTCGTCATCTACTCGTATACCCCCGCCCAGATGCGCACATACTCCATGTATCTGCTCAACGTGACGGTGAGCGCCAATTCTGGCATTCGTATGTGGCGAGACTCTTGACGAAGACGTGCGTGGTGCATGGTTCGATGGTTCAGACAAAAAGTGGAACAAATTCTAATGAGAATATCTTAAATAGAATCTTAGACTTGTACAGTTCGAGCTAGATGAGTTCGAGTTTGAGACATTTAGAGGAACAAAATACAGGTCATCGCAACTGCTCGAGCTAGATGTCTTTGATTTCGAGACGTTCAGTGCACCAAAGTAAACAAACACAAACTCTAGTACAGCTCGAGCATAATGGCTGCGATTACCGGTTTCAGCAATCTGTCCAAGATGTTCAGATTTGGCTGATCTTGAGAGAATTGTACTCTTACAGATGAGACGAATCGGACGGTACAGATTACAAATTAGAGATGACTTTTTGTTTATTTGACTGCACGCCTTTGAATCGAACCGGTCCACTTTGGGATTTGGGAACTTCCACTTTTTCGTCCAGAATGCCAACTGCCAACACAAATTCCCCCCACGAGCCATTATTTCCCCTTTTGTTCCCAGGTGACCGCAAGCATTATAGACCTTTGGAACTCAATGTTCTTCGTCCCGATTGTCTTCGTTCCATCCATGTCCGGCGAAATCATTGTGGTCGCTGTCACTGGATGGATGCACTATTTCGGCAATCTGGGCGCCTTCATTTGTGCTGTAAGTTTTGAGAAAAAATCAGTAAAATCGATTAGAAAAAGTGCAACAATCGACTTGATTACTGACCAAATTAATTGCCTGATATGATCAAATGCCTTAATCTGATTTGGTTGATCCAAATATCGTTCCTGATCTGTTCAAATTGGTCAAACCAATGGATTTGCAGATGGTCTACACACAATTGATGGGCTGCTTTGGGATTGCCTTGGTTCATGCCGCCATTTACCGTTACACCGCGATGTGCAACAACTCGGGCTATCTGCATAAATCGCACATTCGTCTGGCCATGATCCTGGCGGAATTGTTCTTCGCCACTCCATGCACACTATGCTCCATTGGTTACTATCTGATCGACCAGAACCTCAATACTGGGGTAAAATCACGTCGAAAATGTTAATGGAAACAATGGCTCAAAGCAGTCTAAATATTTAACATCTGTACTGCTCGCACCGGTTGACCTCGAGTTCAATGTGTTGTTGTTGTTCAGCCAAACGAACGACCTAAAATGCATTCGATTCCCCTCATTGACCTGAGTTCAATTCCACCAAGATTGGGCTGAACAGACCAATCCTTAATGCCCTGAGCCCCGAGTAATCAAGTTCGAGCAGTACAAGCTAGAATTTTGCAGATTGCCAAATAAACAAATTTTGATAAGTCCCATTAGTTAAAAACTAAAACTGCTTGCAGCCGACTGCGCTCACCAATTGTTGTCCGCCTTCGGCCGACTGCGCCTATTACATTGTGTCGTCCCTGCACGTGAACATGGCCGGGTTCCTGTGGACGCACACACTCTCCGTGAGCATATTCCCTGTTGTGGCCATCACTTTGATGGTCAAAACGGATCGAGGGCTGCGCAAGTTGCGCAAAAAAATGTCCAGCAACAGCTACCGGTACCAACGACAATTGCTCGTTTCGCTGGCAGTTCAGGCAAGCATTGTTGAGTCAAACAAATTAAAAAAATGTCATTCAGTTCATGGTGCCAATGGCCTTCATGGGCATTCCGCTGTTGCTGAACTCGTTTGAGAGCATTCTCCACTCTCCACTGCTGCCAAGTATGCGTGGAAGAACACTCAAACATATTTTATCATGGCAGTGACCTACATATGTAGCTTCTTCTTCTTCTTCGCGAAAGGAAATTTGGGAAAAGCTGACTAGCTGTGGGTAGAGGAATAGAAGAACCTCTTGGGCGGGGATAGGACTATGGCTGGCACTCAGAACGTTGTGCCGAATCCACACGGGCGATTCCCCTTTAATTCTTGGCTTTTATTCCTCATGGGCCCATTCGCTTTTTGGGTTTTTTCTCTTTTCCCTTTGGCACCCTTGTTTTCATAACAAGTTCATCGATTAATCAAAATTCAAAATCGATCAATAAATCAATCAGTCACAAACAAATCAACTGCGTCCTAAATATTCCAGCATTGTCTCGCATCAACCTGGCAATAACGGCGATGCACTCCACCTCAAACGGGCTTGTGATGTTGGCACTTGTGAAGCCGTACCGAGAGGCAATCCTCGGCAAATGGACACAATTGCTGCACTGGATGGGGCTGAAAGCACCTCCGGGGCTGTCCAACGGCCAGACGGCAAAAGTGACTGAGATCGCCGTCAGAAGCGATGGGAGACAGCAGCCAAGGCCACAAAGGCACAACACCATCAGTGTGCACCCAAGACCCAAACAGATGAGTTCAATTTCGATTTTTGATCATCGTTCTCAACTTTCCTTCTCAAATTCGGTTCGTCATTAAAAAAGGAAAATTAGTTGTGAATTCGGAATATTTTGGGAAGTTGGACATTTCTATCTATCGATGGGCCCGCGTGAATTTCAGAACTAAATTGAAACTATCGTAAATTGAAACCGACAAATTCGCAGCCAAATGGGCGAAAAAATCAATAAAATTTAAGGCAATTCACAAATACCAGAAATTGGCGATATGAACATTCTATAAAAAGTTATGACCTTATGATTTATGATACATACTTATGATGTTTGAGGCGTATCATTTTCTGCTTCCAATGCTGCTGCTTAACGAATGATTGTTTTAAATATTTTTAATAATGATAACCTGCATTGGATTAATGCTCATTCGATGTTTGGGCAATGGATCGAGCACAGATCAGTACATAAAAGTAAAACATTCGGCAGTGTTATGACTTTGTGTTTGCCAATGTGTTTGTCTTTTATTTTACTTTTTCGAATTGTTTTTCTTATCCACAATCAGTTTATAAAAGCATTCACCACTGTCACTATTCTCTATCAATTTCTCCTTTATTAGCCATGCAATTGGCTCTGCTGCTCTCAATTCTCTTTGCTTTTTGTGCCAAATTTGGCCATCGCCGGCCATTCGTTGGCGGAATTGATGGAAGCCAGCGATGAAGAGAGAGAACAGGCCTTGGCCCAAATCTCGCCTCAGCAAGAGGAACAAATTGAGTCGGAACTGATCGAGGAGGTGCGCCACACAGTGGGCCTAATGCATGTGGAGGAGGCGGAACTGAAGGAGCCCAAGGGGGTGGCTGGGCTCTGCCGAAAGCTCTCACGAAGGGATTATTGATGGTGAAGCAAATGACAGAATGGACAATTAGCCACACATTTTGATCCGGATTGAGTTTGAAAAGGGAAGAATATGAATGGATGGATGATGGCACTAAAGTTGGCAAACCATTTCTGTTAGTCCCCACTCCACAGTCTCAGTACCAAGTTTCCAAGTGCCCCAATTTTTTGGTTCGAGGAAATGGCCCACACTTGCACTTTGTGTTTGTCCGAGTTGTTCTTCGTATCTCTGCATCATTGCCTCGTATCACCAGTTCTCGGGACAACAGATGGTTTGTATGCTTCGCCTGGCGCCTGTGGCAGATGTTGTGCCGCAAACATCACTCGCATTTTTCAGCTGTTGGCCGACAACTTCGTTACGCGTCCCCAATTTTTGACAGATGCAAACATACTTTTTAATAATCCATTCAAGTAGGGGGTCTGAGGTTTATAGGGCGGATCTTGGTGTTACACTTTTAATTTGGGAACAGCCAAACATTTTCCCCATACCATTTTATAATCAATCGACGGTGCCCATGTTCATTAAATGACCAAGTTATGAGCCCAGTCAAAAATTCTGTTAAAATTGCTCAAACTTTTTTATAGCCCAAAATGGAAAATATGAGTCCATGCAAATAAATGCTATCCATTCTAATTCTTTTTCCAATTCATCTCTTTCGTTCTTCACACCTCGGTGATGTTGAACAGCGCTCGCTCGTCCAGCTCGTCACCGTTCGCATACAACGCGGCCTTTGAGATCGTCACTTTCACGACCACGTACTTGTCGTTCAATTTGGACTGAAAAGTTGAGATTTTTAAAATATGGAATTTTGCGACACTTCAAAAAATCAGAATCGAAATATATTTGAAATCTGGTCCCAGGACTGGAGAGAAGGGCCCAAACTGTCCAGCGCCAATAGCTTTTCCCATTTCATGTCAAAACAAGAAAATCTCTGAATTTTTAAAACATCTGGCAAATACATAAAATTATGTTAATTTTTTTGGAAAATTTTGCACTGTCTGGCCAAATGGCCAAAAAAGGCACTTTTGTACCTTCAGAGCAAAATAGTCGCCGTGGCGTTCCACATAAAATTCCTTGCTGCAATCGCTGCCACTCGACGACTGATCAATGGTGCGCAGTCTTCCGTTCTCCTCGTCCACCACTTGCAAATAACGGTTGCTGAAGTCCAGCAGCATGATCGCCTCGTCGGCTGTGATTTTGTTGCTGCGATGCACAGTGAAGAGCTCCCAGCTCTTGGCCGCTTGTCTGTTCACCCAGATCTGGTGCCAGCCGGTGGACACAAATTTCTGGGCGTGCACCGACCACAGGATTCAGCCCGGAGCCTTCCTTAAAGACAAAACACATTATTGGATAAAGAGATATTCTTTAAAAAATCTATAAATTGAACATATAAAAATATGGCCCACAATAAGGAAAAAGAAAGAAAATGTAGCTAGAAAAATATTTGAAATCTCTGAATCTCATAGGGACCGAATCCAAATTAGTTGATTCAATTATAATTGAAAGTTTAGCTTATGTTAAAACTTATTTTAGCTTTTTACCAATTTTTGGGGTTCCAAAAATAGTAATTAGGTACTATTGAATTATTAGATTAATTAATTGATTTGTTGAAAAAATCAATAAATTTGTGAAAATTGATTGACCTTTTGCGCAGTCATTGGCTTAATGAAATAATGAATGGGGAATATTTCGCAATAAAAAGATGCGCCTAATTCTGCCTTTTTTACCTCAAATGGGATATTGAAGCGCTTGAAAATGGCTCCACCGTACGAGTTGGCGCGCCATCCCTTCATGTGCCTTTGGGCGCAGTTCGCGTCCTTCCAATTGCCCAGCTCCCAACAGCGCTCGTGCCGATCGTCCACCGGCGCATCCCACCCGTAGGCCATTGTGCAGTTCTCCACCCCTCCAAAGTTGTCCGGCTCACTAAAATGGTGTTGAGTCATTTTCCAAATTAAATCAAATATCAAAGATGTTGTCACGTTAAACCCTTTTTTGTTGGCATTCCAAATGTTATTTTGGCCAAGGTTCTGATCGAATTCGGATGTGATTTAAACAATAGAATTTGACCGATTGATTAAAAAGCGGATCAAATCTAACTTTTGGCTAAGGCTTTGATCAGAAGATTAGAATTCGGATGTGATTTAATCAATAAAATTGACGGATGGTAGTAATGCTTTGAAGATTTTTTTTATTACATTTTATTATTTATTTTACCTTTTATTATTGTTTTTTTTGTTATATTACATTTTTAATATTTAGATTAATAAATGAGTACTTCTAATATTAATTTTAATTTTTTTAGATAAGAATAAATGTTGTTCTTATTAAATTATCAAAGGTTTATTAAATTTATTTTTTTTTGATCACGAAGCGGATCAAATGCAATTTAGATCAGGTTTTGAACAAAGCAATCGCATCGATCAACTCTGATGATGTGCGCCAATTGGCTTACCCTAGTGCCCATGGCTTTTGGCCTCCGATTTGACCATAATGGCTGCGCGACCCGTCACTCCAAGTCAGGTTGGCGTATGCCTCCGACACGTGGTTGAGTTGCAGCCCCGGCCAGAAGAAGTGGTAGGGCGTCCACGCATTTTTGCGCTTCACAACCTCCTCTTGGATCAGTTCTTAATGTGAACATAGAGCATCGTGGATTTTTAAATGTTTACAGAATTTAGACGAGATTTTGCCAATTTTTCGAGAATTTTTCCATCATTCATAGTGCATCCATACTGGGGGTATTCTGTGTGGAGGTATTCTGTCAAGACACCTCTACTGTCCTGTTGTGTCTGCCGCTGAATCATTGGATTGCCGCTGCGGCAATTGGCGTAGTTGAATGTCGACGGCCGATCAACTGATTATGCGGATTGCGGAGGTCTCTGCCGTTTTTGCAGCGAATCCCCACTTTTTTCGATTGCTCATTTCCGCTCCAAATTCTGTTTTTACAACATATTTACTTTTCCAACAATCCAATTGTTGGCTGCGTTATCTGGGCAGATCAAGTTGCGGATCAAGAGTACTGATCAGATTTGTATACAAAGTGATCAAAATTTCATAAAGACAAAATGCCGTTTTCTAGGTCCCTATTTTGTCATCAGAAATCACAACGGGCAATGCCCTCCTTCAAGACCATGATTGTGTTCCCTGTGTGTTTGGTGGCCATCGTCTACCTTTTCGGCGCCAGCGCCTACTGCCCGGTGACCGAAATCGATTGCGAGACGCTTCTGGATGATTCGTTTGTGTTCAAATTTTAACGCCTTTGATCAAATTTTTGTGCCATTTCCAGAACTTCCGAGGTGGCGCGTCGCTTTTCGTGCAACGGCGCTGGCGTTGCGAACATGGAAATGGGCCAGAACTGGAAATCGATCCGTGAGTTCGGGCGCCAGCAGCGCAAAGGCGGCTTCCTGGACGACTACTTGCTGTGAGTTGGGGGAATTGGGAGACCAATTTGAGCACTGGATGCCAAAATTGGGAATCAAATTCTGTTCACAATTCTATCCAATTGCACTCAGAGAAGATGCCAATTCAGGGAATCCAAAATTTGGCAACCAATTGCTAATTATTGTTAATCAGAATTGACTAATGACAATCAAAAGTATGCGTTTTGAACTAAAACTTAAAAAAGTTTTTGGTGAGAAATAAGGCTTTGCGAAGATCAAATTATCAAATGTTTAAGTGACACTGTCACCACCACGTCCACGACCACATCCACGACTGTCTCCACCACAACTACCACCACCACCACCACAACGACAACGACAACCACAACCACAACCATCAAGCCCTCAACCAAGCCAACTACCACTACCACCACTACCAAGTCGCCCACTACGAACAAACCAAAGACCACGACTACGACTACGAGCATGAGTACTAGCACTAGCACCAGCGCTCCAACGGCAAGTGATTCCTTGTTGCCATGGTGACGCACAAAAAATGCATTTGCACTTTGCAGACCACCATGGCGCCTGAACCCAAAAACAGTACACCCTGGATATACAACTACTTCATCCCAAAGTTCTACAGAGTAAGTTAATATAAGACATTGAGACCTTAACAAATGTTTTGATTGATTGTCTAAATTGGTTGATCTGATCCACTGATCACCTCTATACGACTTGATCAAGCTGATCAACTCATCTATTCCTCATTGATTTAACTGATCAATTGATACGAATTCGTTTGATATAATCAAACAGTGATCTGATATCTGATTGTAGGCATTCACTGCTGGCGACAACTGTTGCGACTTTGAGCAGGCGAAAGCACTGTGCGCGACGGTCGGACGCAATTCACGCCTGGTGACCATTGAAAACTATCCGGAGCATTTGTTCATCATTGCGAGTTAGTTGCTGCAAAAAATATTAAAAAAATCGATAAATACCATTTTCCGATGTGCTCCGTCCGGCTCACAAGATGTTGAGTGTGACTTCGCACGAGCTCTTCTGGATTGGACTGCGCGTCGATTGGTCCAAGTACACGGAGGATGCTCAGATGATGGACTACATGCACTTTGTGGACGGAGCCCCGATGACCAGCTATCCGCAAGGGACCAACAAGTATTCGCCCTGGCCTCCGGGGGAGCTGAAGCGTCGCGACAAAGTGTCGCCCAATGCGACGCAGTGTGTGGCCATGCTGGGCCAGAATCTGAACGCGAAGGCGAATGTGGGCCATTGGGTGCTGGAGATGTGCGACTCGAAGGTCTACACGGGCGCCAATGTACGCACGGACGGCATCGGCTTTGTGTGCGAGGCCAACTATCCTAACATGGTGCCCACACAGCTGGAGGTACGTGCATCAATTTTGATTCTAAAAAGAATGATCTCACTTGATCTGATTGGATATGATCTCTTTGATCTGATTCAATTAGCAAAATCAATTTCATTTTGATCTGAACTGATTTATGAACTGTCATGAATGAATCAACAATTCAAAATGATTTTGAAAAAGAATCGAATGTTCTGCCTATATTTATTAATGATCCTGATCTATCTCATCTGATCTGGCACAATTCAATCAAATTAAAACTGTTCATTCCTGATCTAATTATTAATTTTTCGGTCTCCAATCTTGCATGATCAATAGGATATTTGAGATCTGATCTGACTATTCATTCCGCCTTTTGCAGGGCTTCGAAGTGATCAGCCTGTTCTCGGTCCTTGTGAAGAAATATGTGCGCGCAGTCACGGGTTTCAAACTGGTTGGGTATTTGGAAGCGGACGACAAAGCCAAAAAGTGGAATCACTTCACGGTGGTGCCGCAAGGACCTCATGCCATTGCGCTGAAGGCGCACGATGGCGAAATGTTTGTGCGATTGGAGGAGGACGGACGCTTGATCGCCGACGTGGAAACTATACGCATCGCATCGACGACTAAGTTCTACGCCTATGATTTGGGCGGCGGACAAATCGTGCTCAAGGTGGGCTCATTTGGCCCATTTTACACAAAACTTTATTCCTACAAAAAAATTGAATTGCGTCCTCTATGCCTAAAGTGCTTGATTTATCCAGAACTGAATAAACAAGTCTACTGTCCAAAATGGGCACATTGGTTACGATGTTGAAATAAAATTTGCATTTTTTTCCTAGTCTGCCTCCAACAACTTGTACGTCACAGTGGACCCAAACCGTGACAACGCACTGTATGCCGTCACCGAGCCAGAGATGCTCCTGTCTGATAACGAGCTGTTCATAGTGAACTATGACAATGAGGCGGAAAAGGCAGGGAACTGAGGGAGAGCAGCCAGAAGAATGAAATGGGACCATAAAAACAATCGAGATAAAGGAATGCGTATTGACAATGCTGGCGCTATAAATATAAAATGGATGATCATCATTCTCACCAAGAATTGCTATTACTAATTTGAGAATTGCTTTGCCTTTCCTCAACCCACATTCCAAAGCTCGTTGTTGGTTGAATCAGTCGCATGCCTTTAATGAAAAATTTTGTTTAGACACATTTTGCATTAAAATTCTTATTGCTAATCTGCTTTGCCCCTAAAATGACCAAATTTCTTCTGATGGCACTTGGCGTTGCGGCGCTGTGCATTTGTTGCGCAATCAACTCGTGCAATGCAAAGATGGAACCGCCGCCTCAAATTCCTCAACGTCCGCCGCCTGCGCTTGGCGGCGGCAAGCGCAAGGACAAGATTCCGAGCGGCCCAAAATCGGCAAGTATTTTTACATTTTGATCGGTCATTCAGAAATGATCAAATCAAAAACGAATGATCAAGATCGGTTCTGATCAGCAATCCATATGATCTCAATTCAAATATCCGCGATCAAGATTGATCTGTTTGGTACATTCAAGAGATCAAATGGATCGATTAAATGGATCAAGAATCTTGATTGAATTTATTTAGATCAGATCAAGATGATCGGAATTGATCCAATAATCGATTCAAATCACTTTTTTCACTTTCAGCCGCTTCCCGCTGGCACCAAAATCCTTCTGGTGTCGCAACAGAAGTACGTCGCTGCCGTCGAAGAAGCGTCGGGCAAGCGGGTGCTGAAGTTGGCGACGGACACCAGCGCCACATTCGTGGTGGTGAACAACGGCAAGGACGGCACCATTTCGCTGCGTCTGGACGGCTACACCTACGTGCGCGTGTTCGCGCGCGATGGACATTTGATGATTGGACGCGGAGCGAAACGCGGGGGTGGCTCCATTCAGACGGAACGCTTCTTCCTCGAGAAGCACAACAGCGGCGGCTACACGCTGAAGGTGATTGCAGTACTGGTACCAAACTCTTCTTCTCATCTTCTTCCACATCTTTTCAACTTTCTTCTCTTCCTCTTCTTCATCATCCATTTTCCTTCTCAATCTCTTCATCTACAACTCTCTTCTCTAGCCATTCGTTCTAAAATCACATTCCTATTTTCCTCCTCTTCTTCATCATCTTTCCATCAATTCATCATCCCTTTCTCTTCCCAATCACTTCATCTTCATCTCTATTCAACATCTCAATCTCTTCTCTTCCACTTTATCATCAATTCTCCAATTTATCATCCAATTCACTTCTATAAATATCTTCATCTTCTTTAACTTTCTCATTTCTTCATTTACCTTATCTTCATCTTCATTTGACTTCCTCATTTCTTCATTTACCTATTCTTCTTCTCTTTATCTTCATCTTCATCCTCTCGCCTACATCTCTACTTTCCACCCGATCTGTTTCTCTTCCTCAACAATCATCATCTATTTATTCTCCTTTCCCGCCATTCTCATCCATTGAAGGTCCTTCAAATGGCCACCTCTTCCAAATTTGGCCACCACATCTATTTTGTTTGCCCAATTGCAGTCGGCCTACAACGGCAAGTACGTGGGCGTGGACCCGCACACGGAGGGCGCACTGTACGCGAACCAGGAGAACGCTAGCGACGCAACCGTGTTCGAAGTGGCCCTGGTGTGAGATGAGGAGAAGAGGAGAGAAGAGAAGCGAAGAGAAGAGAAAGGCAAATGCCACATGGAACAAAATCTGAGCGATCACTGATCACATTATGCATTGCCAATGCGCAAATTATTACACGAATAAAGAATGTGGGATCGACGAGCTGAATCGAATGGAACCAAAAATGGACTGATCTGGTCATATCAAGAAAATGTTATGAAGTCTCCAATTTCAAATGGTCAACCGAAGTTCGACATTCGACTGGTTCGTACCCAACTCTTAGCACAGATGGAATGCCATCAAAATGACTCTCTGTGATGTGCATCACTCTCATCTCCAATCGTGATTTTTTTGCTCATCGGACGCCAAAAATGGAAAATTCATTGGCGGCGCTTTTTCCAGGAATTTATTTGCACAAATTCCATTCGCTTTCCCCACACATTCCCAGCATGGTTGAATCAGTTCTCTTTGGAATCATCCTTGTTGATTTGATGAATAAAATTGCAATTTTGCATTTTTTGACTAATTATTTTACATCACATTCCTCTAATTCAAGATTCCACACATTCATTCATTTTTGACGCCGCATAAAAGGCGCTCGGCTCAAACAGATCACAATCATTTCATTATTTGCATTCTCCACATTCTCCTTTCAATAATTCCTTGTTTCAAATAGGCTGAATTCCTTAAACTCGGGTTTCGAGAATTGCTTTTCCAAAGTTTAATTGTTCAAGCCCACGCAAAATGCCATTTTTAATTGCTCAGAATCCATTTTGTTTACAGAGAAACGAAACATTCTTCTTCAAGTTCCTTCATTCTCCCCAAAAAATGAACAAATCCCTTCTGCTCACAATTGGCGTTGTGGCCGTCGCGTGCCTCTGCTGCGCAATCAACATGACCGACGCCCGAGAGATGCCCTTGCCTGCCGCTCCTCGGACCCCGCGACGCAAAATAGAGCCGGCCAAGCCCTCAGTTGCAGGAGGCGCCAGACCAGGCAAATCGGTAAACATTTTGAGCTGTATTGTCAATTAAAATTATAGATTCGATTCGATTTGATCAAGCGATCTATTGGAATCGGATCAAGTGATCACAAATTTAAATGATTGATCGCTGATCGGATCACTTATAGTTGTTAGTTTTATCAGATCATTTCAAAATAGCAGATCAAATCACTCAGTCTGAAGTCTGATTTTGAGTTAAGATAATCAATCAGATATCCGTCGATTCAATCTAATCAATGATGATGTCTGTTCAATTATTTCGATCAGGTTCGATTGGATCAAGCGATCAATTCCAGTTGATCAGATCGATTGAATCGACTGATCAGTTCGGTTGATCAATTCAAACCAATTGATTAAATTTGATCGATAAAACAAATCAAATGTTTCACCCATTTTTGCAGGTCATTCCGGACGGGCCCAGTGTGCGTCTGCAGTCGCAGACTGACCAAAAGTTCGTGAGCGCCCAGCGCAACGGGGCAGCAGGCAAACAGCTGATGCTGAAGGCGGTCGAGCCGGACGAGAAGCGCGCCGACGCATTTGCGCTGATCAACAACGCGGACGACGGCACTGTTTCGCTGCGCCACTCGGACGGCGCCTTCGTGAGCGTGTTCCCGCGTGGCGGACACCTGATGGTTGGACGCGGCAAAGAGCGCACGCCCACCCAACCGGAACGCTTCAACATGGCGAAACAGGGCAACGGCTACATCCTGAAGGTGATGGTTGAACTAAAAACTCGAATTCTTCTCTTCCTCCTCTTCTTCCTCATCTTTTCTAGATTTCTTCTTTCGTCTCTTCCTCATAGGTCTTCAAAGCCGGTACACTTTTCTTCATCTCCTTCACTTCCCCATTACTCTTCCTCATCCCATCAACATTTCTTCTTTCGTCTCTTCCTCATAGGTCTTCAAAGCCGGTACACTTTTCTTCATCTCCTTCACTTCCCCATTACTCATCTTTTCCATAACTTTCTCATCTCTTCTTCTTTCTAGTTTCGTCCTCCCTTCACCACCCTCTTCATCATATTTTCCTCGTCCGTCATTTTTCCACTCTTCCTCATTATTTCTAATCATAACTTACTTTCCTTGTCTCATTCTCTTACTCCAATTCTTCTCTTACTTCTAAATCTCCACATATTTCTCTCTCTTACTATCTTGTGGTGTCAGGAGTCAGGAGGCTTAGGCTAAAAATTTTGGTCGGTCGGATGTCCGTCGGTCAGCTGTCTTCGCACCTATCTTGCGCTCATTTCTTCCTCTCTCATCTCACCTTCCTCTTCTAAACCGCCCTTCTAAACGGGGACCAAAGATATACCCACCCCCAGATTTATCCACCCAAGCTTAAAATTGGTTTTTTGATTTCGGAAATGTTTAATTCCTTACCAAATATGTGAAAAACGTACCAAATATACTTGCGGGCCCCTTATATTGCCTTAATTGGTACGTTTTTCACATCGGGTTGGGTGAGTAAATCTGGAAAGAGCATTGGGTGGGTAAATCTGGGTGGGTAAACAATACGGCGCCCTTCTAAACAGTCACCCCCTCGCCCACTTGTTCTCCCGATTGCAGTCCGTCTACAACGACAAGTACGTGGGCGTGGACCCGAAGATGGACAACCGACTCTACGCCAACCAGAAGGAGGCGAGCGGCGCAACTGTGTTTGCGATGGACCATTGAGAAGAGAAGTTAAGAAGAAAACTGCTAATGGAGCGAAAAATGAAGTGATCGCCCGATTGACAATGATCGCACAATCTTCACATATATTCAATGCGAATGGATAAAAATATGGCAGAATTGGACCAGGAAGTTACTGTTTTTCCAAAATATGGTAGAAGCAGATGATTTATTTGAAAGTAAAAATACATATTTTTGGCATTCAAAATTCACTATTCTTCTCCTATAAAATTTCACCGTGTCACGTCTTTTTTGAATGCGTAGACATGCGTTAGCACTTTTTCTGCAAAGTGTTCATAAAAATTTTTTACAAATTTTCACGGTTAATTACCCTTGAATTGGTCCACGTTTTGGTCGGTGCTGGCCGCCGATGCGTTGAATTCGCGCGAGTTTAGGAGGTTTTGTGGCGGCGGTTGTGCGTCCAGATTGGCGCCCAAAAAGCCGCGATAAATGTTAAAATAGGCATTTTGGAGGGCCTCCTCCGCCGAAATGCGCTTTCCCGGATCCAACTCCAGCATGGCCGAAATCAGTTGGCGCACATTTTCAACTGGCAAATCGAAAAAAATGTGGAAATATTAATCCAAAGACAAAAGGTAGGCAGCAAAAAAATGGATGATTCTTTTAGACAGCGAATTGGATCTTTTTAGGCATAAGCTAAGCTTGCCCGGACAAAATGGATAAAGCTGAAGACACATATTGCTTTTTCATTTGCATATCTGTACACTCATCTAGGCTGCGCTAAAAGCTTAGAGCTTTATAAATTAAAATAAGGATCTGCCTAGTTTATTTATTTTTAATTAAATTCATTTAAATTCCAATTAATTAGAGTCAATTCGGTTTGTGATTCTCATTTGTGAGGAATTGGCTCTTCAATTTAGCCAAGCTTAAGCTTAGGGCCTAAGCTTAGCTTAGCTTACATTTACCCTACATAAAAGCTTAAGGCCAAAGCCAGGATTAAGTGGGCCTAAACTTAGCTTAGCTAGGTTTTTTAGCCTGTCTAGTCAAGCTTAAGCTTAAGCAAGAAAAAATGAAGAAGATTTATAACTTATAACTTATAAGCTATTAAGTTAAAGGCTTACAAAATGCTCGTCGTCGGTAAAGGAATTCAGACTCCACATTTCAAATTGTTGACAGCAAAAAAAGCCACATTTAGAGGGTCAAAAATGACTCCCATTTTTATAATTTCCTAATACAAATGTCACAAATCTTTTTCTTTTAGCTATGGACAAGTCCTCATCGGACAGTGAGCAGGAGGCATTGTACCGTGAGAAGGCCAGAAGACAGGTCAGATCGGCCACCGTGGCGAGCGAGAAGCTGAAGAAAAAGGGCGAAGCGAATCGCCGAGGCCAGGCCACCTATCAAAAGGCAAGTTGAGAGCTATGAGGGCAAATACAAGAATTCGTTGAGAAACATCTGAATTGCACTTGAATCAGATTGCCAAATTTATATTCAACCTAGAGAGGCATGGACGCACGTGAGCTGGTCCCGCAGTTGACCTGGCAGTTGCTGGAGAAGGATCGCCGAATCGCCTTTCTGGAGGATTTGTTGCGCCGTGGCGGGAACAGTGGCGCCATCCCAAACGGCTACGCTCACCACGAAACGGTCTTGGACCAGTGCAAAAACTGCTATAGAGACTTTGAGAATACATTTTGTCGAATTTGCCTTTCAGTGGCTCCAGCAGAGTCCTTCGTCACAGTTATCGACGCACACGTCGGCACAACAGCATCTCTGTGTGCATCAGTCGCCTCAGCCGCCAATACATCGAGTGCTCAGCGATGTGACGGTGAGAACAGTTTCACCAAAATTTGGGCGCAAATGCAAAGCTGAATGGCACCAAAATGAATGCAATCTGGTCATTTTGCATACACACTTGATGCCCAATTTCAATAGATGCTATCATGACTGATTATGTGATAATATCATATTTGATAAAGTTGATCAAGATCGATCAAGTTCTGGATCAACTGTTCTGAATCAAGGCAACACAAAATCTCGATGATCGGGGTGAAGAAAGAGGGTTCAAACAACGCTGGTTAAGATTGGCACTTCTTCACATTGGGCCCCACCAGCACCATCGCATCCAAATGGATATTGCGCTGAGTGGACTATGAACGGCGGCGAGACCAATCGGAAGGCCTCTCTGGATGCGAATGTCCAACAGCAGCAGCAGCGCAATGGACGCCCAATGAAGCGGCTGAACCGCGACACCAGCAACAATGAGGGAGCAAATCCAAATCCATCGGCGCCACCAAAGGGCGATTTGATGAATGGCGGCGAGGCACGTCAAACGCACCACTTTCAAACGCAGCAAATGCAGCGGCAGCAGCATTCTCCGTTCGCCGAGAACAATGGCATCGGTGAGCATTGAGCAACAGCATGTGGTCAGACATTTGCAACCCAGACACTTGTGGTCCTGGAAAAATTGGACATTTGTGGCCAAAAAATTTGAGAAATTTTCAAATCGACAATTTGATAACTTATATTCAACGATTCTTGACACGAGCTGAATCGATTATCATTCGATAGCTCTTGGAATTTCCTATCAAATGATATATCGAAACTTCGTGTTTCTATAATTTTTGATGATGTTATTTGCTTTTGAATAAAAATAGAAAAAAATGGAAAATACCCACAAAACAACATGTAAGGAAGGAGAAGAACAACAGACATATGAAGAAGAAGGAAATAGTCGCTGGGGGGATTGGGTTCCCGGCTGGCCTAATGGTTAAACTCCCCGGTTTGGAGCGCTGTGATAGTGGCCTCGGATCGAATCCAGGCTGGAACTGGGAAGACCTTTTTCCCTTAGTGGCTATTGCGAACGCCCGCAGCAGCGTCCCGCTTTACTAACATTAAAATACCCACAAAATGAAAATCTTTACTAAAATTAACAAATCATAGCTCATTCGACGCGTCTCGACGAGCTGAGTCGAATGATACCAAATTTGATAGGGAATTCCAAGAGCTATCAAATGATATAAAGATTACCAAAATCGGTTAGTATAATTCCGAGTTATGGTCCGTCAAAGTCACTGGGAATG
The DNA here is from genome assembly GCA_013357305.1 of Radopholus similis. Taxonomy (NCBI): domain Eukaryota; kingdom Metazoa; phylum Nematoda; class Chromadorea; order Rhabditida; family Pratylenchidae; genus Radopholus; species Radopholus similis. The sequence continues at coordinate 5,771 of VAHH01000570.1, read as the reverse complement.
AAACGTATGGGGATGAAACGACCAGGTCCGTTCAGGGACGCAAATGTCTGTCGATCATGAGCAACACCAGAGGCGTCAGTACCAGTGCCGTTCGCTGTCGGTCCAATCATTTGAGGGCGCCACACTCCAACGGCAGCAGCCCCAGCAATGGCAGGCAAACGGCTACGGCGCCAACACGTTGAACAACTGCGCCGCCAGTCCAGACGCATATCAGCCGAACATGATAAGCGCTTTTAAAATTTGATTAAACCAAACAGTTTCAAACAATTTAATTTGAATTTTTGGCGAATTTTCTATTTCAATTTTTTTCAATTTTAGACTCTTCTAGCGCCCAATTTGGTGTTTGCCGACAGCAGCTACACCGGCTCCCAGATCGATTTGCCTTCGCTGCTCCAGTACCGGTCGCAGTCTGTCCACTCATTTGACGCATCGTTTGGCACCAACTCTTACTACGGGCACAGCCACCATTCACTGGACCAACAATCGCAACAACATTGGAAAATGGGCGAATGCATTGGAGGCGACTACTCGGCGACGGCACCGGACAACAACCACCACCACCACTGCTCCAGTCCGGACGCCTATCAGACGAACATGATGAACGGTTGAATGACCCCCAATTAGTCACCGTTTAATTAGAGTCCAATTAGTCACCGTTTAATTAGAGTCCAATTTGTCACCGTTTAATTAGAGTCCAATTAGTCACCGTTTAATTAGAGTCCAATTAGTCACCGTTTAATTAGAGTCCAATTAGTCACCGTTTAATTAGAGTCCAATTTGTCACCGTTTAATTAGAGTCCAATTAGTCACCGTTTAATTAGAGTCCAATTAGTCACCGTTTAATTAGAGTCCAATTAGTCACCGTTTAATTAGAGTAGCCAAGTGGGCTTTTTTAAAGGGCAAGCTTAGCTTATGTAGCTTAATATTAACCTACGTCTAAGCTTAAAGAACAGCCATGTAGGCTTTTAGCCTTTGCAAAGCAAGCTTACTTTTGAGATGAGAAAAAATCAATGGTGATGTGTCGGTGACTAATTGGGTGGTGACTAACTGGAAATGAATCACTTTTACGTATTAAAGTGCGTTTAAGTCTGGGTAAGTCTAGGTGGTGACTAAGTGGTGAACTGTGACTAACTGGGTTGATGCCCTGAACGGTTGTTGGTACTGTTCACACCAGTATAAAAGTCCAATTTGTGGGGATTTTGGACTGCGGAGGAAGACTCTCTTGTCCTTTTTAAACGCAAAACCTGAATTGATTTTGAAATTAAAATAATGTTTTTTTTAAATTTAAAGGCGACCACTGTTGGTCATCAAAAAGGCGGCGCAGCACATCGTCTCTGAGCCAAATGTGCGTTGGCTACCAAACCATGCACATTTTTGGTTCGCTCCATGTTGAAGGAATGGAAAAATTTTACTTTTTTCAGAAGCCAGCAATGGCGACAGCCACGAACAATTTGAAGAGCAGCTGCATGCCCCTCCATTCGCATTTGGTTTGGCTATTTATGCAAAAAAGGCTCCATTCAAATTGGCTTATCAATCCTCGAGTTATGATTTTTTGATTGAACTCAGGCCAAATGTGCCAAGTTGAGACCAGTTTTTGGGCCAAACTTTGGAGTGGTTTGGCCAAATGAGTCAACTCTTTCATTGGCTCAGATAGCCCCCGATATTGGCTATCAAATGACAGAATGTTTAATAGCTTTGCTTCATTTAAACTAGCAAATTTGGCGTAGAAATAGCCCAACGTGGAACTGATCAATCCAACACACAGTTACAATCTTATCAACTTGTAAGCCTTGATCAGAAATCAGTTTTTGGCATTAGATCAGTGATGGCTGATGGATGATATAAGTAAAATGCACATATCGATGTTATAGATGAGATAATGAGCTATTAAATCGATTTATTAAATTAAAGTAAGCCTTCGGATGAGTGATCAGTCATGTTTGAGTTCATACTTAGAAGCATGTCGCATCAGCCACAAATATCAAGTCTCATGTCTTATTCCACCAACATCAACTACTACTTCATAAGGGCGTATGGATTTCATTCTCAAATTTGACGTTTGAATCATTGGGATCATATAACATTTGAGAATTTAATTTTTTTAACATTTAGAAGACGCTCAAGTTGACCCGTCTGGCCCACCGCCACCAGTGACGCGCACTCAACTCGCGAGACAAGGAAGTGAGTGCTGTTCAAAAACGTTGGGCATAATAACAAATTCAATTAATTCAGTGATTGATGAGTTGACCCCGATCAATGAAGAGACGCCTCGCCCCTATTAAACAGAGAATTAAACACAAATTTGAAAGAACTAGAAAGCAAAATTGCGAAACAATAAATGTATAAGTGAGTAGTATAATGTAATGAAAAAATTGTGAAACGATTAATATAAAAGATAAAACATAAAACCAATAAAAAATCTGAATTTTAAATGTTTTGAATTTCCTATTCATTTTGAATCAAAGATTGCGCTAAACGCTGAATGCAAATTCCTCATTGCTAAAGGTTGTGTTTTCATTCCATTGCCGATCTTCATGAATTGATTTGTCATCAAATTCCTGTGTCTCGCAATTTGCCTCTTCAAATTCCGAACTGTTAACATTCAATCATTTGCAAAAGCAATGTGTTCTTCGCATTCCAAATTGCTGTTCACGTCTATTCTTGGCTTGGCAATGCTAGTAGCCAACTGTTCGGCCAAAATGTCCAACTACAACGACAAAAAGGTAAATCAGAATTTGGCCAATAAAAACTAAATGTTCCCCTCCCAAATACTTTTACCTGATGAGTCAAATATTTGGATCCATCCCGATGTGACCAACCTCAAAGTTATGTAGCTTCAAGCCTTAAAACACTTTGACAATACCCCTCCCTTTCATCCCGAGACAAATCGCGAGTCACGATCAAATTTGGAACAATTAGATCTTAATAATAAGGAAAAGGGCAAAATCCGGGATTATAATAATCGTATTTGATCAGGAATTAGATCAACAAGATAAGAAAAAGTCAGGGGTGATATCAGATTTTTGAGCCGCCAGAGATCATCGCATCGCCAAACATGATCAAAATTCAAAACTCAATTCGTTCACATTCAGGCAATTTTCCCGAACAACATTGACGTGCGCCTGTGGTCAGTGCGCGCCCAAAAATACGTCTATTCCTACAAGGAGCCTCGCCTCAGCCAACTGGTGCTCAAGGCGAACCGTGCGGACGAGAATCGCGCCGAGACATTCACTCTGCTGGCGAACGAGGATGATGGCTCTGTGACGCTGTTGGCGCACACTTATGGGCAAGCCCAATGGGGACCTAAATTGGGGCTTTGGGGCCATGTAAATTTGCAAATTCACTGGACCCGGTCAGAGAGTGTGCGAACTAACAGTGCTCCCTTCTCATTCCCGTTTAACATTTGACATATTTGACATGTCATAAGTCATAACTTTGTCCAAAGTGGTCAGATCGCCAAGATTTTGGTACCATTGGACTCCTCTCGTCGAGAGGAGTCGAATGAACTATAATACATGTTATTCTTCACTTTTACCCATTTTAGTAGTTGATTTTTCCTCTATTACCTAGTTCTCAAACTAAGTGATTTGTGATTTCCTAATTAATTGAACAGCTACAGATATTTAATTTAAAGGCTCTACGTGCGCGTGATCTCGCTGGACGGGATGCTGGTCGCACTCGGCAAGGGTCGCATGGGCACGCGAGGCGAGCGCTTCCAACTGGAGAAGCGCGGCAAAGGCTACACACTGAAGGTAATTGCCGAGAGGCAGTTGGCCCATTTTTCATCATCGATTCTTCTCATCTCTTCCATCCATCACTTCATCTTCATCCCTCCTCTTTCGCATCCTTTTACTACTACTCATCTCTATTCTTCTATTTCTCTTTTTCATCATTTCCTCTTCTTTCATCTCTTCCATTTTCATTTCTATTCCTCTACTTTGTCACCTCTTCATCTTCATCATCTTTTCCGCTATTGTTCTTTTCTTCTTCATTTTAATCTGACTTTCTCTTTTCGTTGTCCCATTTCTACTCTCCATCGTCTTACCATTGTCTTCAACATCTCATATTCATCTATGCCTTGCCTTGTCTTTATCATCTCGTTCTCTTCTCTCATTCCTCCCTTCTCTTCTTTAAATTTTACTCATCCCTTTTAGGCCTCTCCCTCTAACTCATCCTTCAACCCTTTCGGCTCTTCTTCCTCATTATCTCCTCTCTTTCATTTTATCATCTAGTTCTTCTCTGTCACTTCTTCCTCATCTCTTCCTCCTGTGATTCTCTTCCCACATCTTCTTTTCCAACCGTTACTCTTATATTTGAGCTCTCAATTGTAAGGTCTCCTCACTCAATTCCAACATTTTACACAGTCCAAATACAACGACAAGTACGTGGCGGTGGACGAGCAAAAGTACGGCAAATTGCGTGCAAACAAGGACTACGCGAGTGAGGCGGACGTGTTCGAGGTCTACGAGGCATGAGGCGAGCATAAGAGGAACCGAAAAAACAAAGCTATTTTTTGATAATCAAATTTGAATATTTTTCTAAACTCAATAATTACTTTAAAAAATAATAAGCGAGAATTAATTCAATCGATTTTTCAATTTGAAATATTATAAAAAACATTTTAATATTACCTTTTTCGGAAGCTTTTATTTGTTTTTTCTTTTTTTATTGCGCCAAAGCCCATCGGAAATCCAATTGCGTGACCTGACAGCAGCAATTTGGATAAATAGCGTGATCCATTTTGCGGTCCAAGCAGCAGATGTTTGATTGTTTATGGCGCACCCAATTTGGCCCCAAATGTACATGTCTGCGCCCAAAATGGCACCGCCAATTGTGAGTTCGCGTGTCATTTCGCCTCACGCGATGTGTGTTTTTTTGGATTGTGGGCACAATGGGCGCAAACAAATTGTAAATTCACACGTCCGCTAGCAGCGGTCCAATGGCCACATCCAATAGGCACTGTTCGGCCACAATTTTGGCCATACTCTATAAAAGTACCGGGGCACGCCAAATGTGTACAGGCCAAACCGCGACAATATTCAGAAATTAATCATCAGTTTGTGCCAACGTTCTAGAGTGAATAAGTTCCCATTTTTGGGAAGATCTACTATTTTATCACAAAATAGTAAAAGGCTAGCGGTGCCAATTTTAAACCGAAGTCCAATCCAAAATATTCATCCAACTTCTTTGCCCTGAACAATTCAAATTATAGATCATATTACCCCAAAAATGCAGCCACTTTTTTGCCAACTCTATATGGATATTTTTGCCAACAGTTTGACTGTTGGAAATTACGGAATTAGATCTCAAATCTGATTGTTTGAATTGACTAAATTTGAATCCGAAAACAAGCACAGCTTTCCAATCGAATTTGGAATCAAAAAGGCCCCAATCCCGACTCTCGATCAAATCATTAATCCCAATTTTTTGAGTTGTCCCATTATCGACTTCGGCCTTTTGCACACTTTTTAGATTTTAGTCCTTTAGGCAATATTCAAGTTTAAATGCCTACTCCGCCAACCAAATGCACTTCACCAAATGAGGATATGGAGGCTGCGGTGCTGGCACTGTTCCCGCCAATGCGATGAGTCATCTCGTCGCATCCTTCCATCGGCGCAACAGATTTCTGTACGCTCATTGCTTCACTGGTTGCGTTGAAATAAATGTCATGTGACATGATTGTTGCCCTTTGATTGAAAAGCATGTTTTAAATAAATTTAATTCGTTAAACAAATCAAATTACTTAGGCTTTGTTTCAAATTTTTCGCATA